>JANHQD010002462.1:2140-42383 GCA_024721195.1 Marasmius sp. AFHP31
TGGGAACTCTTGCGGTGGTAAGAGGGAACCGGTAGTGATATGAGAACGTCGACACGTCCTCAAAAGTGCTTGAGCCTGTCAACGGTGGTGGTGAGGTGCTTCGCATCGGGCCGCGAGCGGAGCGACGTATTGTCTATCGAGAGCAGGGAGATGATGGTCCATAATGTGAGAGGGGTAGGATATTGTTTCGAAGGTGATCGACCAGTTTGTGTTGGGGGTGGGCATCGACCGCGACGACGGTGGTGGTGAGCGACAACCGATACGTGACATCATCGCATTGATCGGACCGTTCGAAGGGCCTCTTAGGCCAGTTTTACACGTACAAATAACCCCCCCAATTAGGCCTTCGGCACCTGTCACAAGTGGTGCCTAAGGTGCTCGACAACTACCTCGGTCGAAGATCATGATGCGCCTTTCCCAACCTTCTCAATTTTCCCCTCCTTGACCCACATTCCCTTCATACTAACCCCTTCAAATGGTGACCTAATCTCCGCACTCGTTCAAACCGAGTGCACCTTACAGAGCGAGGCAGGATCTGCACTCCTTTGCAACTTCATGGCACCTGTGCTATACATTGGTTCATGAGAACAGAGAACGAAACGTTGAATGAGATAGATACACCATACTCAGGCAGAAATGTTCGCCTCTAATCCAGTGGTATCCCGCTCATACGTGGTCTGTTGAATCCCCTTTGATCGATGTTTTGTCGACGATAATCGAATAGAAGATGTACCAACAAACAGTTCGAGCTTCAAGATGTCACACGGCATCCATTGTCTCAAGGTCAGGGAATCCTCAAGATCGTAGGCACAAGAAGACCTAGCACGGTGTGATTTCCATACCTTTTCATTCTTCAAAGACACGAGATTTGACGGCCATTCTGTTGAACCCGGCCGAAAGGGTAGCCATGATTCGTTCGTCAGCTTCGGAAACACTCAGGCGTTGAGGTCAACTGGTATAGTAAGAGACAGAAGGTTGAA
Source organism: Marasmius sp. AFHP31 (assembly GCA_024721195.1). Lineage (NCBI taxonomy): Eukaryota > Fungi > Basidiomycota > Agaricomycetes > Agaricales > Marasmiaceae > Marasmius > Marasmius sp. AFHP31. The sequence continues at coordinate 3,121 of JANHQD010002462.1, forward strand.
AGAAGCAAGAGCGAATAAACGCTCAAGGACACGAGTTATTTTGATACACCCACGAAGTCTCCCATTTTTCGAAACGTGAAAAGCTGTTGAAAACTTCCTTTCCTCTACACTGTGCGTATATAAGAATCTACTTCACTTCTACGAGTCCAACTCTAAACACTCAAACCCCCGAGGCGATCAACTTCTTCGACCTCTCAACGTACCCTCTCCAAGTCTCAACAAGCGCAGCGAGTTCCGCTCCTTCCACGGCCCGATGATCTGCACGATGATCTGCACTCCGGGTAACGCCCACTTCCAGACGTCTCTCCCCTTCGGGTCGGCGGTTAACGTCCCGAACCCACTTTGACCGTCTGATAGCAGCAATGGCGAATCCACCGGGAATGGACTGTGATAGCCATGATAGTAAAGATACCTGATGGTGAGCTGTGTTGAAAGGAGATGTGTGGACTTCAAGAGTGACGAGTCTAACAACCGGAAAGAGGTAAGAAGGCTCGGATAAATATTCTCAACAATGATGAACGGGTTTGATCTACAACCTGGCCCGATCGACATTGGGAATAGCTTCCACAACTCACTTGCCGCGACATTTATTTACCCGGGCCAAATCCACTGTTGGGGCTTTTACTTGGCCCCCCGGCGAGTGAGATGGGACTACACAAGACTGATACCTAGGCCTTGCTGTTGACAAGTCTGAGGAGAGCTACATAGTGCGATTTACAGCAACGTATATGTACATCGGGCAATACAGGGTCGTGTATAAAGAAAAAAGGGCATGCATAAATACAGCAATCAGACGAATTAGGTATTGCAGTTGTTGAACTATTGCTCATGGTTGCTGGGGAGGTTCCCCCGCTTCGCTACGATATTCTGGCGGGTTCTCCAGCCCATTTTGAGCCCATAGCCGCTGGTAGATTACACGAACCATATCAGGGAAGGTCGGTTCCATCTCCATATTCCCGTCAGTTTGAACGTGTTCCCGAGGGCGTGGGTCCTGACCATCATCGTTTGATGCGGAACTGAGCGGCTCGGATATACCGCGACGCTCGACCGATGCTGAGACTCCTTCAGCCTCGGAGTGAAGTGCGGAGGGCGCTGAGTTGTGTCGCCTGAGCGGGGCGAGTCGAGCCTCTGACACAACCTCCCCAGCCGGAGATTCGGGTACGGGATATTTGTGGGGAAAGGCCGTCGTCTTGCGGAATGTAGTTGTATCGAATGGTACTAGCACTTGGGTCATGAGATCGGACTGAGATGACGGTACTCTTCGATGCTTGCGGCGCCATCGGCGTACCGCGTAAGAGATAGCAAGTCCAATCAGTGCCAGTGATATCACAGAGCCAACAGCAGCTCCAGTGATCACCAGGGTGGGCGGCCTAGAGGAAGCTGGTTCAAGAGAGGAGGAGGGTGGCTCTGGCGAGGTTGGTGTGTCATTGGAACCATTGAAGAGGCTGATTCCATCGATCAATATCTGAGCGGCGGCGGCCTGATTATACAAATCAAAGATTGTCTGTGTTGGTCGTGGCCCCACCCACTTGCGGCTATAAACGTTGACTCCTTGAGGTGCTGCGTAATCTCGGATAGCATTATACTTTGATGCAGTTTTTTAGTCGCCATGATCACAGCTACACAAAGAGAAATGATATCACGCACATGAACTCCTAAGAGACTCGTCAGATTGTTCTGTACTTCAGCCGACAACGCTCCCCACGCCCTTCTCTTCGCTTCCGCAAGGCCTCTCAGAAGATACATGTCACCGTCGTCTCCAGGATTGTAGCCCTGGGGATCCCAAAGTACTTTCTTGTTGGGGAGCACCCCAAATTTGGGATTAACGATAATATGATCCTCCAGGCTGTACAGTATTGACTCAATTGCTCGCTGTAGTCTGATAGATGCAAGTCATGTCAGAAAGCTCTCCGGATATGAAGGCGCTACCAAGCACAGACTATACCTTGAGCCCAAATCATGGTTTCCAGTGATTGCATACATGATAGACATTGCTTCAATCAGAGCACCAAATGTAGATGTCCCCGGGTTACCCATGTACATGTAGACTTTTTCACAGGCAGGACGTGGGCTCAACGGTGCTACCCCCTGAATCGAAGGCTCAACAGAAAACCAGGATGCGGTAGCCTGGCGAAACCCGAAATCCAATGATTCGATGGCTACGACGGAATACCTAGTATTCGTGGGCTGTGCCTCGGCAAGTAAAGCAGACAATCTCATAAGGTAGGGAGTGTCAGAGTTTCGAGATTCCTGAGGCAGTGATACGGCCCTATGAATTGCACTTACAACGAAAACAGGCTGTGATGAGGGAACATTGGTGATGGATAAGCAGTTAGATTGTGATGGAATTTGTGACACAGTCACTTGCCTACTTTCATGGGCACCCAATATCTTATATTCTGAAGATACATTCTGGGGCGGGGGAAAGTAGATATATCAGGCCAGGGATCAATATCACTAGAACCCTTACCGAAAATGTTGCCCCTCCGACCGTGACTTCAGTCCACGGAGCCTTACAGCTTGCTTGGATGGGAAGCCTCTTTGTAGCAGCGATAGTTTCATTTTGGGGAATGGTGAAGTCGTATGCGAAGTGCCAACACTTTGCCGCGATGTCAAGATAATTGTTGTCATTGAAGGCCTTGTACAAGCGGATTGCGGCATAGCCAAAGTCTCTGCAATGAAGGGCCTTCATTTTTAGTGCACGGGTAGACTTCATGGGAATATCAATCTCACAAGACATCGCGTATGGTAGCGAGCTGGAGAATTTTTTCAGATTGTAATCTCCATAACCAGTTGCTGAAATATTCCACGGCAAGGCTGGCAAACGTATCATTGTCCCCGCTTGCAAGCTTAAAATTAGCTACAGCCGCGTAAAACTGGGAGCGGCCGGTTGAAGCATTCATATCGGGGAGAGCGATAAGAATTAAGCCATTGTATATTTCGTGATAGATGCTGACTGTCAAGAGGATATGCCACAAGCAGCGTTTAGGTATGGGGCTGTGAGCCCAAGGCAATTCAAGCCATCACGACGACTCACTGTCAGAAATCTGCGCAGTCACTTCAAACAGCGCGAGGTATGCGGTATCAACTCTCTCCCGGAATGATTGAGTGACATCCTTGTTCTGCAACTCCAGTCAGGATACGAGAGCCCAACAGCCATCGGACACTTTACCAAGCCTGAACCCAAGGCGAGATGGCCTCGGGAAAGAAAGGATAGACATGACGCACACAGAGCAAATAGAGAGAATGCCTTCATCGAAAGCGAGGGACTCTGGGATAACTTAATGATTCCAACCCAAGCATGGTTTTTTGTATTCCAAGAACTTGTGCCACTGAGAGCAATCTTGCGCTTCATCATGATGTGCCAGATGGCGGATGGATGTCTGACTCCATATCAGTGCGTCGATTACTGCACGTACTTCCAAACAATATATTGAACTCGCTTCGGATACTCACCGTAATTTGATGAAGAATTCGAGCGGTTTTAGAGATATCTTAACTTCTGATATAGTAGAACATGAGACACCTCCTGAGAAGCCCAAAACGTATTCTGGACACGCCACCGAGAGTCGGATGATCGCAGCCACGAACGATACAGAATCAAGACCGTCCATACACTAGCCATCCGTCATCTTCAGCATGACAAAAAGATTGATATGACGGCGATTCAGCGACTTTAGTTCTGTTCGAACTCAAGTACCCCGCGAGTTGGTACGAGGTGCAACCCCGTGCTCAATAGATGTGATTATAGTCATCGTGATTCCGATGTATTCTTTGATCGGGAGGTTGAAAGACCCTTCTCGCGAGCATAGTACAGGGGTACAGGGGACAGATTCTCGGGAAGAGACTTCTTTGTACCCCCTTAACCTCCACGAGAGGGCGCCATTTACATGATGTATCATGAGAAGTATATCCGAACCCTCCGCTGAACCTGACCTTGACGGCTACGCGTAAGTAATCACAGATGGTAAAGGGCCCAAAATCGGAGTGGCGAGTCTATGGTTTGATGGCGAGTGGTGCTGAAGCGAGATGAGTTCATATACATGTACAGTAATATCAGTCTGATCAAGATATCGCAGATGCCGGAGGTTGGGAGGGTTGGACTCGTTTGAAGAATTTAGGGGATTGGGCCGCGTACTCACCGTGCGGATGTTCTTCTTTCTGCGTCAGGCTACTCGTACCCAATTTGACTTTCATAGAGGTTCGCTTGTACTTCAAGCTTCAAGGTGCCACATGATTTGCCCCGACAGATTCGTGTCCATGTACCTTTGAAGAACGTAAAATCTGCCTATTCCAGCTCTTATTGACGTGAGTTCGTTGTAGCTCACAAGTCACAACGATTAGGGATGCGAGCGTCACCGCTCATTTCCCATCCAATTCTGGGTATCCAGAAGTCTTGTATTGCGAGCGGACCTGAGCTTCACTCGCCCGTAGCTCGGTTGTTGAGTCCTATACCGCGTTCCCAGCGGACGGAATTCAAAAGTAACAGCCTGAGATATTCTTCGTCGTGCGAGACTCGGCGAAATTTGGATCCTCATCGTCGCTCAACCAACAACAACGTTCAGTCCGGATGTTTAATCCATTATATATTCGAGAACCGCAGAACAACGCAGTCATTGACTACGGGAACGAGAGATACGAGTCATCTCATAGTCTCACTTGGGTGTGCTGCACTGACAGAGGCTCAAAATAGGGATGGTTTCGTCCAGATCTCAAGGTGACACGTTGAAGTAAAATACTACAAGTCCCTTTGTGGCACAAAACTGCGTTGGGAGAACAGAAGCTCTCTTGAAACGCGGTACGGTCTCTCTCGTCCAGCCCGACGAGATCGATCATTTTTGAATGAATTGTTTTGTCGAGACCCTGCAGTACAACGAAAACTGGGGGTGAAAAAGCTGAGCCACGGCTCGCATCGAGAACGAGTAAAATCGGGGGGATCTTGGGATGACGGGATGAGAACAGGTTTTGTTAGATAACGAAAATGGTTGGAGGGAAACTAGTCACGGGTCGTCGTTGGTCATACAGGTACCAAGAGACGAACGAGTGACTCAGTGACGTCTCTCCTGATGTTGCGAGTAGGACTGGAAGGATTTGGGAGCACCAAGCAAACTCACTGGGTTGATTCTCATTTCGCCCGCAAAGTTGTTGCCCTCAGCCTGCTGAGATTGTATTTGATGAAGATGATCAGTAGCGGGAGACTCGAGTGGCACTGTATTTCGTATGAACGCGAGGCGCGAAGCCTCATGCGTTCATGGACTGCTTGTCAGATAGATGTAGAGAAACATCGTGCTAGAGACTCATAAAATTCTCAGAGAGCCTTCCGAGCTCTACGTCGGTTTGTTCACTCCAAAGTATCCATCCAAGGTAAAACTCGCCCTGTACAATACGGTGAGGGGTGTTGGAGTTACGACGGAATATAGAGGCCCGTCCACTTTAACTTCGCGGGCTAGTCGAGAGCTGGCAGTGATAGTGAAAGGCAAGAGTGAATACTGGTAAACACGCACCATCGCCACCATTTCTCTCTGAATATCCTTAAAACTGTGCTCATTGCAGAAAATTATAGATTGAAAACTTCCTTTCCTTTGCACTGTGCGTATAAGATAATCTACAATTCCCTTCTACGAGTCCAACTCTAGACGCTCAAACCCCCGATGCGATCAACTTCTCCGGTCTCTCAACGTACCCTCTCCAAGTCTCAACAAACGCAGCAAGCTCCGCACCCTCAACAACACGATGATCAGCACTCCAACTGACACCAACTTTCAGACGTCTTTCTCCCTCTGGTCGACGGTTAACGTCCCAAACCCACTTCGCCCGTCCAATAGCGACGATAGCGACTCCGCCACCAGGTACGAGAACCGGGCTGGCGTATTCACCGTCGCCGATGGCGCCTACGTTCGAGACGCTGATCGTTCCACCACGTTTGGGCATCTCCTTTGGTGTCAGCCCACATGGTGTTTGTCTCCCGAGATGAGAAAGAACCCGAAGCTGCGAGGCGAGGGAATAGACGTTGTGTGCGTTAACGCGTTGTAGTGTAGGTGTGTAAAGACCCGTTGGGGTAGAGAGGGCAATCGAGATGTCAGTATTCGGGCGGATGGTTAGTGTCGGCTTGCCGGAGGAAGAAGTGGATGAGGGGGTAATCGAGGAACGTAAGAGCGGCCATTCCATCATCGCCATACTGAGAGTCTTCAACAAGAACGGCAAGTACGTCAACTTCTTGTATCTACCCTCATCTGCAACGTCGGGTGGGGTCGGAGGTGGGTGAACGCTGGCTGGGTTGACGAGCATCGAGGCCGGGGAAGACGAGGCAGGGAGGTAGTGCGAAGGGATACCTTCGTTCAGAATCGGGAGCAACGAGTCGAGGGTGGTGAGATCCAACGAGGTCGAGTAGCCGAAATGGGGAATCTCGAGGCTCTTCTCCATTGCTTTCCACATTCCATAGCGTGTTCGACCGAGCTCGACGACAACGTCTTCTTCTAGGTTCGCGTTCGCGTTCGTGCTCGTAGTAGTGGTAGAAGTGGTAGAAGTAGACTTGGAGGTAGCACCAGAAAGGAAGGCTTCGATATCCTTCTTCTCGACGCGTCCATCTCTCCCTGAGCCAGGTGCAACGAGCGATAAATCAACACCTTGTGACCGGGCAAAATGACGGACTGAGGGCGCTGCAAGGATCTTTTCTGCGGATACACGTGGTGCTGACGAGGAACTGGAGGATGCCTCAGATGTAGGCGTATATGTCGGATCCATTGGGTGCTTTCTTTTCGGTGTCGCCGGTGCCGGTTCTTCTGGCTGGTTTTCTGGCTGTGATTCCGGGACTGGCGCTGGCGTTGGTGTCGGTGTCGCATCTAACCGAATTTGCTCCTCTTCCTGCAGCCCAGCAGCTTCCTCGTCAACCTCAATCAAGCATAACCCTTCACCAACTTTCGCAACTTCTCCCTCTTTGACCAACAATTCCTTCACAACTCCATCAAAAGGCGACGTAATCTCTACACTCGCCTTATCAGACTGAACCTCGCACAACGGGTCAAAAGCCGCCACTGTCGAGTTGGGTGTAATATTCCACTTGATGACCTCGCATTCTGTTATCCCCTCTCCGATATCCGCCAGCTTGAACCTCTGAGTGATCTTCTTCCCCGCCCATGCGCTATTTGTTGCGTGATAGTGTGCTATAAAGAGGTATCGTCGCGTTGAGCGACCCAAGAGACGTGATGTGAGGTAGTTGGTGATCATCGACCCGAGACGATGGTGGAGGAAGGAAGGGAAGGACGACGCGAAAATGAAAACCGGTTCCCCACTCCCAGATCCGGGGTCGAGGTTCCGGGTAAAGCACTCCGAGATCCGAGATCCGGCCGCGAGGACCTCGATTGCACGTGCTCGTGTGGAAATTGTTGCCGTTAGAGTCAGGAGTGTCTCACGGTCCCTTCTTCGCTTTTTCCCCCCAACGCCGTTCAACGCAAGTAGGGCAACGGCCTCTTCTTTTGGAATACTTCAAGGCACAGCTAGTCGAAGCTCAAATTCCTCTACTCTGTACTCGCTCTCGGACTTAAATTTGCTGAGCGACTGCCTGTCGGACCTTTCTTGATTCTCGGTACGTTCTTCCGCATCGCTTAACCCACAGACAGTCCGGCGACGGCAAGGAGAATCTATTCGTTCTGCTTTGCCTCGGGAACCTGACCTCGACCATGACACCTCACTACAAAAAGAACCAGGCTTTTGCGTCAATACAAGACCAACAGTTGAGATACGCGAATGGAAATTCAAGCACAAGACCTAACGACTCGTGGTCATCTATACTCAGTTTCCCGCAGGAACGCTGTAGAATGAATCATTAATATCCGAAATTCAGCACAGCACTAGTCGTGCTTCTCCTAGCGAGTGCGTTTCCCAAGTTACAATCGCTAATATCACACTTCGCCGCTACCGAACATACTCGAGAGCGTCCAGTTCTCGAATGTCTTTCTTTCTCGTCTAACAAAAGATATAAAAAAGATCGCGCAAAATGCTGGCTCCCTCTGCAAAATCTGCATAGTGACCTTGCCGACTATCTCGTCTCCGACTCTCGCTCAACGATCCGAACTCCTTTCTTGCCTAACACTCGCTCAGCCAACTGACGCCCAGCTGCTATCCGACTCGTGAACGGTCGTAGTCCCCTTTTCACTTCCTCTCAAAATTTGCTCTCAACCTTGAATTCGTCTCGAGACACTACCCGAGATGACGCCAACTCTCCAAGCTGCCGTCGGCGCGGTCTCATTTGCCGTTCCACTTCCGTATCGCAACTCTGGGATCTCTTGTCACTTATCCTGCCGCTCTTTGAAGAGGCCAAAGCTTCCGAGCTGAACAACTGAGTAAGGAGGTGACGCCACGCGTCAACGCCCACCGGGTACTTGTTTTTGTGTTTGAATCCCTGACGAAGCGAACTTGGACCCCCCGATCCGACTTGTAATGTCTATGCACTGCACGTCTGACTCTGCGCGGGAGTTAGAGGCAAGTCTTTCGCAATATCACGAGTTTTATGGAGTTGAGCCGTCGAGTTTCACGCTGGATTGTCGTGATGAGGCTCGAGAAGGATCAGATGACAATATTGCGCAGAACGCTAACACGACTCACGGTATCACTCGTATTCGTAACCGACTCGGCAAGCATGCCCAAGTTCTCCGCCAAACATTTATGTAGACAATCACACTGATTTATCGCCAGCTACACATTCCTCTGCAGCCCGAAGAGACCAGAGCGAGGGCCTTCTTTCACTGGAGACTCTGAATTGATTGAGGTGGGGTGAGCGCCCGCCGTGGATTGATGGATGTGTGTGCTGAGTCTCCCGGCAAACACTACCGGGAGTGGTTTAGCCCGCTCGCTTGAAGCTAGCAAACCCATTTAATCTAGTAGTTCTGCAGAGAACGAGCGACCAAACTTTGGGTCCGGATGCTTTGTAGGGGCTGAAGAGATCAAACCAGTGACCAGTTGACAATAGAGCAAAGCTCGCTAACTGCGGCACATCCAGCCCAACTGGGACTCGGGAAGGTTTTCACAATATCGAGTTCCCTATCACGCCGTGTGTTGGGTCTGCATAGAATGAAAGCAAAAAGAATACCGCTTTTCAATCTCATCAGCTTTACGGTTACCGCCCAACTTCGACACGTGAAGAATTCCACCCGAACGGGATTTACTCGCAGCTTCTATAGTAAGGGTTTGGGAGCAGTCATCGACCAGCCGTCAAAGGTAAGTATTTCCATGATATGTTGTATCTTATGATTCACGATTCACGCAAATAAAGCCTTGGGGGTATCGAGTTCCGGGCACCATGCTTCGACTCCAAGTTTGCCTTTGTAATGGCATTTGAAAGCCTCAGTTGCCTTATAACTTGTGGTCACATCACCGCTCAAAGGTAGGGTCTTGATATAATCTGCCATACAGATCGTGGCAGAGCCTGTATCACGAACAAGCCATTTTTCCCGTTGGCGGCCAGGTTCCCATTCCCCCGCCGTATAAAGAGTTCACCGACAGACCGTGTGTTGCCCAAGGATATGGATAGTCACCCGGGACAAGTGATGTATCATCCCCTATGTATTGTAGCTCGTTCTAAAATGTGCGATCATCATAGATGATTTGGATTGTATCTCGTGTATTGCTCGCATTTTGACTATGTTTTATTTAGTCTATGCCTGGCATGGATTACATACATGGTGTTACGCTCAATGTGCGCCCTCCTTTATCCATGTACACTTCAGACCATCATGTAGAATGGAAGTAGGAGATATATGCATACAAGACACGACGGCGGTATTCTCGAATGCCGTTTGGTCCCGTGGCTGTGGAGCCGTTGTTGTATATCTATATAGTATAGCATCGGATCACCGCTAGGCTTTCATGGTCCCATGTCATGAACATGTGCAAACCATCACAACAAATGATTCAAAGGGTTGGCTCCTCCGGACAACCTTGCTTCTGTACTTTACTTCTGTCCTCTCCGCAAATCAGCAAGAACACTGCAGACAATGAAAGGGAGAGACCCACTCGTGTCATTTGCATTTGTGTCGCTTGTTTCCAGGTATAACATTAGTAATATGGTTGGGGTTTTGACTGGTTCTATATTCTACGGTACGCCTCTTCTTTATGTCAATAACCTCCGGATGTGTACTCAGATAGAGTCCACCAAGGAGCCTACCTGTTGCTACTCCCATCTGCCATCAGTATTCTCTGGTATGCTTCAACTCCATATGCAAAACACCTTGACTTATTTGTATCCTTGAATATACTCTTCTCACTCCCCACCTGAAGCTGTCGAGAGGGTAATCGGACTGCAAAGACAGGTTTATTGGTGGCCCTGTTGATCATGTTTTTGGTATCCTCATTCCAATTTTGGGCCGATGTGTACCTTCTCTTTCGAGGTGTCCTGGACGTCCTGGTTAATGACCCTGAAAATGATCCTTTTGATAAACAAGTGGATTATATGGAGGCTGTCAATCATTTTATATCAGTGTTCCAGATTATGTTGCCACTAGAGGTGAGTGTTTGGGGACAATACATTAACTGGGTACTGCATGTTAACCATTTTGCACTGACATCTAGATCTTGATTGGAGATTCGATTGTCCTGTGGAGGGCTTGGGCAATATGTGTATTTGACAAAAAGCTGGTTTACATCTCTATGTCATTCCTCATTGGGACCATGAGTAAGGAAGATGGCTGTTTCCTTTTGTTAAGGCTCACAGTGCAATACTCATTTCAATATTTTTAGTTTGCTCTCTAGGATTTGTGGGCTGCAATGTGCACCATGACTGGCCCATCACCAACCCCCCTACCTGCAATGCCCTCCAGATCTCAGCATACAGTCTTTCATTTGCCACAAACATCTCTGGCACTCTGGCTGTTGGTCATACAGCGTGGTGTGTATATTCAATGTCACCATCACTTCCTGTATTCACCTGAGAACTCATTTAATCTACCCTTCTAGTTTTCACCTACAAGGAGTTGGTTTGGTTCTTAGACAATGGCCACAACATAGGACTCGGGCAGAGAAAACCCTCATTCTGCTCATTGAATCTGGCATTGCCTATTCTGTCCTATGGGTAAGTCTCCGACTTCTTATTCCTGTCAACATATTGAATTGAAGGCTGCTTCCTTTTTTGCGATGCACTATTCACACTAGATTGCCCAGCTAGTCTTGATTTCACCCATGACACCATTTCCAATCTCACTGTCAGGTCAAATCACTAGACAAATCTTTGTTGCGGCTATTCCTCAGCTAGTGGTAAGTCTTATTTGTTCCGGCCTGTTTGCCCCCCATGACTGATGTATCTTCTATGTAGGGAATGTACCCAACCTTGCTGGTGGTACTCGTATATCTTCGATACTCCATATGGGACTCGGATGAGTCATTGTCAATTTGTCTGGAGCCACCGTTGCATGAGGACCATAATGTTATGAACATCGCAGCGGTGAATGCACGGCCAAGTAATGGCGCCGAGGATGGACTCAAACCAAAGCCGGAGGTTTAGCGCTCAGCCTCCTTTTGGTGCTGCTATACGACGTCCCAGATGAAGGAGAATTGTGAACACAGCTTGATACTTGAAGTTACGGACTAGCAAAACGACTGACTCATATTGAATACCACATGCCCATCTTTCCATGATGTACTGATTGTCAACGACGTATAAATGATCCTATGCAAGGAACTCACCACGGGAAGCCTGGCAATATTTTAGCCGTGGCCGAAAGGCAACGTTCTCGGTATGTCGCTGGAGTCGGGAGTCCCGCATGGAACCCGACCCACGATACTCATACCTTTTGTGAACATAATAATAGCTGGAAGGATTAGTCCTAGAGTTTTTACGCGAACGTCGTTGGTTAAGCACCGACGTTGCCTCTTCCAGCCATGGTCCTACTGTGATCTTTTTTTCCCATTCCCGATCGATAATGGCGAGTCTACTTGATGTGCTCAGGGTCCAGCCTGCACCAGAAAATGTGTACTAAGATTCTGATCAAACATGAGGGATTATGGTGTTTGTGAGCGATTATAAGCAGGCGAGCTGTACATGAGCGCTCACAAACACATGGGCTGTGCATGAGCGCTTGTGACTGGCCGTGAGACTCCGACCGGTTCATAAGCGCTCATAAGCGCCTCTGAGTCTCACAGCCACTCTATGAGCGCTCAGGAGCGGCTGTGAGAGTCACTGACGTACATAAATGCACATGAGCAAGTAATTTTTTTTTCTTTCCACAAGGTAGAGTACAAGTTTATTACTGTTAGTATCAGTACAAATAATATAAGTTGACTTTTTTTACCAGGACCACTCAGAAATCACAGCCAGACTCAGCGCAAGAAAATGCATACTGGGACGTGCACCTTGAGTGAACGTGACTAACTGAGGTCCGTGCACAACCGACGTCATGGTGAAGCCATCGGGCTGGAAGTGCGGCGCCGAGTACACGGACCACCCTCCAGGTCTATAAATACCTGGCGGTTTCGCCAAACTCCATCCTCATCCCCATCCCCCTTCCCCTTCCCTCTATTCACCTCCTTCCCCATCCCCATACTACCTTGCTCATTTACCAATGTCTCCGGTCGCCCCCAAGAGAAAACTACCACACTCAAGGTACGTTCTATGTTCTAGCTTTCTTATTCCGAAAGACACCGCTAATACACCCAGTAATAGCTAATGCCGTATAACAACAATGCCTGGTGGTGACCACCGTCAACCAAGCCAGTACGGTGATGGTCATCGATCGGTGGTTGGGTTTAGTTTAGCATTAAAAACAAATAATGTATCATATTTAATACCAATCATTGTACTCTAACAAACATTCTGTGCTGAATAGAGTAGTTGGTCCGTCTCTGAATTGAGGTCTTTTTTTTGCTCCTTCCTGACATGATCATGTTTGAGTATGAGATATATTAAGTTCATGAACATACAAGAACACTGATTTTCTCATGAGCGCTATGACCCTCGTAGTGCTCATAAGCGTTCATGAAAAACGAGGTGTGCTGTGAGCGCTCATGAGCAGCCCCGAGGCTCGCGGCGCTCATGAGCGATCAGGATCTCCTGACATTTGTTCTGGTGTGGAGTCAAAATTGTTGATGGTTGTCATTGTGGCGGGGCATTCGAGCTTTTCTAACAATCCCTCTACAGTAACGATGACTGGATACAAAAGCTAAGAGCGAGTGTTGAATAAGTTGGACCTACAAAACTCAATGTATCATTTCCTTCACGGATGGTCTCGATGGTGAAGGCTTCGTATTGATACTGGACATCTCAGATGGTTGTAGCCGGGATGAAGATAAGTCAGGTCATCACCCTCAGATCTTGTACTATCATCAATCTTATTCTGTCTGGTTTCACAAGTCAGCCCGTTGAGGGGCCTCGGCAATGTAACGGGCTTCGGGGGAGAGAATAGTCTTACTGATGTGACAGTCAAGGGGATTGTGAGAGTCAAAATTCCGGCCCAGGATATGATGGGGAGGGTTTGACCCTTGCTATGAGCTCTCCGAAGACTTTGCAATCATGGTACACCCCGAGTCAAACCCAGAGTCGAGGTTTTTGGTCTTTTTCGCGGCCAAGCATTCCCACTGATCATCCTTATGTAATGATAACAGTGGAAGCCGGAAAGAAAGAGACTAACCAATGGCTTATGCTTAGTAACTTGAACTTGCATGCGGGATCCATGGGGCATGGTCGAGCATTTCAACAATTACCATTTGATGAATCATAATGAGCTGCTGGATTGAGAACTGAGTGAGTGAGACACATACACACATGAGGATGAGGTGTATTCGGGTTTGTGGGGACCAAGACTGGACAATCTCGATTCGAGCTTGAAACCCTTAACAATGCCAGTTTTGCTTTGCCCCTTGAAACCTTCTAACCCTCGAGCTACAGCCTACAGGTTCAGTGCTCACTCAATCCTCTACGATTATGCCTGTAGGACACAGGCTCAATGCAGAACAGTGTCATGAAGTGCCGCTTTTCCCCTATCTTTTCCTTTCTTAGCGCCCATTCCCCTTTCAGTGCCTGTTTGATACTTTGATGCCCACTAGATACCCAGCTCCCCTTTCCACATCATTCCCATCATTTCCTTCCTTGTTCTTTCACATCATCTTCATAACTGATCCCATCTATTGTCCCCTTTGTTCTCCTTGTTCTCTCACATCACCTTCACAACTGATTCCATCTATTGTTTCCATCGTTCTCTTTGTTCTTTGACATACAACAGTTACTCGTTCCGGACTTGTTCTTATTCTATACCTGGACTACTATTGTTCTTTCCTTGTTCCCTATTATCTTTCTTTATTCTCGCGCGACTCATATTCCAGTATATAAGCTAGGCTGTTTACACCTGGTCCCTCATCTTGACCTCTTGTCATTGGGACCAGGTGAGTAGTTAATTCCGTTTCTCTTTACCTGCAATATATCTAACTTGTCATTGGGACCAGCTATCTACCTGCTCTTGCTCTCTGCTCGCTGTCTCTGTCATCTCTGTCGTCATCTCTGCTAGTCGACTTCCGCCGCCGTCGTTTCTATAGTCCTAGCGTCTAGCGCTTTAGGACAAACAGCTCAGTCTTTTATTCAGGCAGCACGCACCGCGCCGAATGTTGTCGTCTGAAGGAACTACTTATGCTTAATTTGAACTGCGCTACAAGAACTGGGAGCTTTCGGGAGAGACAAAGAAAATATACAGATCTCGCGAGTTTGAGTATTCATGAGCTGTAGTTTCTCCGAGAGCTGGCTGTGTCTAGTTGGTGGATTCTTGATAGGTTCCACTGAGATTCAACACAAGTGCATTTTTCAGTACTCTAAGCTGCTTAAATCGCGAAACTGGCATAGCTGAAGAACATGACACATCTTAAGGTAAGTTCCTAGTTCACCAGACCAAGGGAAATGATCACTGACCATCCTGAGTGTCCACCAGAGTTTTCAATTTCCTGCAGGCTCCGAGATCAATTTAAGGTACACAGTTTCTGCTCGCCACACTCATTCTTGACGAACCAATTTTTTCCCCCTCGACATTATTCTCATTGTTCATTCTCCTTGTTTTTAGAGGGTCCTACATCCCCCGTTCGGTACTGTCTTGCTGTTTACACTTTCAGCTTTCCTTGTTCTGACCAAAACTGGAGCCGAGAGTCCCTCCGTCATTGCAGGACACTATAGACACCGCATATATACATAACTTACATGCACCATGTCATATTGGCGAAGATTTGGGCCCGCCATAGGCACTTATTTGACCTTTCACCTCCTATGATCACGGTGTCGCAGAGTCAGAAGACTCACTCATAGAATCAATCGTACGGTTCGTTTTTATATCAATTCTTTTCTCTCTTTTCTCTATCTACCAATCCCATTTGCTTCTTTTGTACTTACGGAAACTGACTGTCATGTTTGGCGAGGCACGGAAGAGTTGCGTGGGGTTGGGTGCTGCTTGCAGGACCTTGTCCACCCCGTCTGCAAAAACAAATAGCACCCCTCGCACGATTTGGAGGTGCACGTCAAGGATGTAGGCGGAGACCAACCATTTGCCTTTGCATGGACACTTTCATACATACATAACTGTGACGCCCACAAGTCAAAATTTCTGTATATAGGCAAAACCTCTACATTTCCTCTCGTGCAGACCACCCTAAAAACATGTAAATAGCCGTCTGTTTCTCTCAAAATATCAACGTACTTTTCTCCCACTTCGAGCCCGAGCCTGAGCCTCTATAACCCTCCTCTCTGAGCCTTCTTCCATCCCTCATAACTTCACTTTGATCAATGCTCTATTGATCAAGCGCCCACCGTGCCTGTCAAATGATATTCTAGGGGCAAGGAACGGCCCCTAGAAGGAGGTCTATGGATGCGGTCGGCATAGTCTCCTAATTAACCTTTTTCTTCCTGACTACACCAACCCAAACCACATATCGACATATTCTCATTTCAGTACTCACTATCGTAACTACTTGTCATTTCTTTTAATTCAACCAATGTCCTCCACCATGTCCGGACCCTCCGATCCATCTAACTCGAATCGACTCACGGACAACCCACACCTTGAAAGGTGCCCTGACTTCTCCGGACCTGCATGGCAGGTCACCAGAGACAGCTTACCTGGTTCCAATGACGACGCCATCCAAGTCCTGTTATCCGCCTGGTCTGCTGATCATGAAAAGCAAGTCGAACTCTGGGACGCACAAGTGGCTTCGGATGAGGCCGCCGCTGCCGCCAACGCCGAATCCGAGCGCATCAGACTCGAGGAATTAGCAAAGGATGCCGAAACCACAAGGCAAAAGGAAGCCCTTGAAGCCAAAAAGAAAAAACCAAAGCTCGGCAGTTTCGAGCAGGGAAAGTTGGCCCCTGATTCAATCCCACCCAGGCCCCTAGCCTTCGCTAGTCAGAAAATCAGAAACCGGGAATACGTCGAACTGGATTATTGGACGGCAAAGGGTCTCAACGCCGCTGCGAAATCTATTCCCAACACCTCATCCAACAATACCTTCACCTTTCTCCAGGGTGATGATGGCGGTCTTACCCTCCAGCCAACCCTATCCAACCTGTCATCCAAATCTGTTCGCCCCGATGACCAGCTCACCTTTGCTGAAATGTCCACTGCTAAAACCGGAATGCTCAAAGATATCAAACAGGCAAACTAGCCAGACAATCACATTGTTGCCCTGATTACTTTCTTCCACCACCTCGAAAACCACCCTTTGCGCCGCAAAGAACATGGAGAGGAAGTCCTCGTTCAGTACCAAGCCAAGACTCGAAAGGAATGGTTCCGTCAGTTGAAGGACAACGATGGCAATGCCTTTGACATCAGCCACATTAGTCCTGCGCTACTCCTCTCCACCAAGGAGAAATATCACAATGACCTTTGGAACAAAAAATACAAGGAGGTCAGTATTGTTTACCCGACTTCTAACATTGCATCGGCTAACCAATTCTTCATGCTCCTCTCACGAAAAACCTTTCTGTCCTTTCATGAACCACAATCAATCAATCATTTTACTATTTCATCCTCCACGCTCATCCAATCAATCAATCAATCATTCATTTCATTCATCTTACCCAGCTTGAGGCTGGCACTCTCCTCGCCAGAGGCCCATCATCTTCAGGTATCGGGAGGCATACATATTCACGCAGGGAGCGCTCCGCTTCTCCTCATCCCCAATCCTCCTCTCGCTCCCCTCGCTTAGACAGGGGCTACCAAAGATTTTTTTGGGCCAGCGCAAGCTCATCCTTTTACGTCCACTCCACTTGCGCCGTCTGCCTTGGAAGACACTCGCACAACATACACAACTGCAGGGCGAAGACTCTATGGGACAGAAAGACACCCTCAAGGGTCCTCCGCGACTCTACAAACCGAATTGTCAATTCAACGGGAGCCCACATCTGCCTCAGATACAACCTCCCCAACGGTTGTCAGGAACATCATGAAGAGCGACACGAATGCTCTGTATGCGGGAGCTCGTCTCATGGAGCTCAAAAATGCCCTCGCGCTCAGAAAGACTAACACTGTCACTCCGCTCATTGCTGGCGCATGGCATGACCTCCTATCAGCCGCCAACCTGCTACATCGATACCCGCATATTCCTAATTCTATTTGTTTTGGATTCGACATTCACATTCCCATATATCTCGCACATTCTCGCCACCTAATAGCCACTCAATCATGGACCACAAAGAGGAACTCAACAAGATTATATCCCACGAGTTGGAAGCTAACAGGTACCTTGGCCCTCTCATTCGAGAGGAAGTCAAATTCCTTGTTGGCCCTTTCCAATCATCTCTGTGTTCCTTTGTCCCAAAGCCCCATAACCCCGCCAAACTTAGACTGGTACAGAATTACTCCTATCCCTGTACCCCCTCCTAACGTTCTATCAACTTTCACATCGACAGCAATGACTTCCCATGTACTTGGGGAACTTTCACTGCAATGTCCTTGTTCTGCCATCGCCTACCTCCTGGTTCTGAGGCCGCCTGTCGAGATATCGCAGAAGCCTACTGGCGTTGCCCCCTGCACCCTTCTCAATGGCCAGGCACCGTCATGCAAGCCTCAGAGTTTGAGTTTTACCTTGAATTTTCATTGCCATTTGGCGTGGCTTCTGGTGCAGGAGTCTATGGCTCTGTTGGTGATGTGGCTGTGGATATTTTTCGCCACCAAGGAATTGGGCCAGTTACCAAATGGGTGGATGACCACATATTTAGCAGAATCACGCGTGAATTCATCGAGGATTTCAACGCTATGCGAGCCGCTATACACCTACGAATCAGTGCGAGGGGAGGTCGACACCACACAGGAGGTTGTTTTTGGTATGGCAGAGATCTCCTCCCGGATGGGAGAATCGAGGAATTCGACGAAGACATGCAGTTCCCTATTCAAGACCTCTCCATCTCCTCTCCAAGATCTGCCCATGACACACTCTTTGTCATGAAGTGCCGCTTTTCCCCCTATCTTTTCCTTTCTTAGCGCCCATTCCTCTTTTAGCGCCTATTTGTTACTTTGATGCCCACTTGTTACTTTGACGCCTACCAGACACCCGGTTCCCCTCTTCCCATCATTCCCATCATTTCCTCTCCCATCCTTGTTCTTTCACATCGTCTTCACAACCTATCCCATCCATTGTTTCCTTTGTTCTCTTTGTTCTTTTATATACAACAGTTGCTCGTTCCGGACTCGTTCTTATTCTTTATCTGGACTACTATTGTTCTGTCCTTGTTCCCTATTATCTTCCTTTATTCTCGCATGACTCATATTCCAGTATATAAGCTAGGCAGTTTACACCTGGTCCCCCATCTTGACCTCTTGTCATTGGGACCAGATGAGTAGTTAATTCCATTTCTCTTTATCTGCAATATATCTAACTTGTCATTGGGACCAGTTATCTACCTGCTCTCGCTCTCTGCTCGCTACCTCTGTCATCTCTGTCGTCGTCTCTGCTAGTCGACTTCCGCCGCCGTTGTTTCTATAGTCCTAGCATCTAGCGCTTCAGGACACTCTTCACTTACAACCTTGAGGACGTCAACCGCATATCAAAAACACTTGGTCTGCCTTGGGAACTCACCAAAGACCACCTTTTTGCCCCAGTTGTTCCATTCACAGGGTTTAATTGGAACCTCAAAACCAAATCAGTCTCTCTTCTCCAAAAGAAGCAGGAAAAATATCTCGAGGCAGTCAACACATGGCTTGAGACAGCGACTCACACATTGGACGACATGCAGAAACTTTACGGCAAACTTTTCCACACCTCCCTCATTATTCTCAAAGGCCGTGCCTACATCATCAACCTCAAATCCATGCTTGGGATATTTCACAACCGTCCTCACATGCCTCGTACCCCTCCCAACGGAACTAGTTCGGACCTGGAGTGGTGGAAATCAACTCTTGCAGGCAACACTATCTCAAGGCCCATCCCTGGACCATGAGAAGTCATTGACGTCAATGCCTTCTCAGATGCAAGCTCTGGCGTCGGTTTGGCTATCGTCATCAATGGCCGTTGGAGGGCATGGACACTCCTACCAGGTTGGAACTCCGCAAACAGAGATATCGGGTGGGCTGAAGCAGTTGCCTTCAAACTCCTCGTGTACACCATCCTCACTCTCGACAATACACCCCCAGACTTCAAAGTCTATGGAGATAACCAAGGCGTCGTTGAGGCCTGGTGGAACTTCCGGAGCAGAAATAAGCATGTCAATGAATGCTTCCGCAGAGTTCACCGTTCCCTTCACTCTCATGGCCGAATTGCAGATTCAGTTCACACAAGGCATGTCCAATCACATCTTCGTCTCTCATTTACATGAACCTAACCTTATATGCATATTACAGATATGTCTGTTCCATCGAAAACCCCGCAGATGAACCATCAAGAGGGAGAGTCCCTCCTGCCCGCCTCCTTTTACCCCCTATCGCCATTCCCCCCAGCCTCTCAGAATTCGTCACCGATTTCGACTCTCCCATTTCCCGTTCTCTCCAGAATCGCAGTGCCCTCCCAAAACCTCGTCTCTCCACTGAGGAAATCTCGTTGCGTATCAACTCGGTTGAACAGCTCAAACAGCGAAGTCACATCATTGCAAGCGACGAAACGCTCCGCTGGTGGGAATAGAAACATACAAACCACGTGTCCTGAAGCGCTAGACGCTAGGGCTATAGAAACAACGGCGACAGAAGTCGACTAGCAGAGACGACGACGGAGATGACAGAGACAGCGAGCAGAGAGCAAGAGTAGGTAGATAACTGGTCCCAATGACAAGTTAGATATATTGAAGGTAAGGAGAAACGAAGTTAACTACTCACCTGGTCCCAATGACAAGAGGTCAAGATGAGGGAACAGGTGTAAACTGCCTAGCTTATATACTGGAATATGAGTCGCGCGAGAATAAAGAAAGATAATAGGGAACAAGGAAAGAGCAATAGTAGTCCAGATAAAGAATAAGAACGAGTCCGGAACGCGTAACTGTTGTATATAAAAGAACAAAGAGAACAAGGGGAACAATGGATAGAATGGGTTGTGAAGACGATGTGAAAGAACAAGGATGAGGAAAGAAATGATGGGAATGATGAAGACAGGGGAACCGGGTATCTGGTAGGCGTCAAAGTAACAAATGGGTGTCAAAGTGACAAACAGGCGCTGAAAGGGGAATGGGCGCTAAGAAAGGAAAAGATAGGGGAAAAGCGGCACTTCATGACATCACGCTCATCCCTACCCGTCACCAACCCCTCATCCCCTAAGACCACCGTGCGCGGCAAAGGACAGGCTACGACTATGGAAACCGTCCGTCACATGTTCAAGGGGAAATTTACCTCTATCCTCCGACAAATTAGAGGCAATCTTCAGGGTGTTATCCAACTCTTGGGAACCGTCAACTCACGAAACATACAGCTCCGGACTCCTGTGCTTTGAAACATACTGCAAGTCCAAACATATTCCAATACTACAGAGAACACCGGTTTCCCCCATTCTACTATCCTCCTTCATTACCAGCCTCGCCGGATTGTACTCAGGGAGCACGGTGACAAACTACGTAGCCGGGATCAGGGCATTGCACGTATTACATGGGTGCCCTTGGTCAGTCAACCAACTAGAACTCGACAACTTACTCAAGGCCGCTACCAAGCTCTCTCCGCCAAAAAGTCGTCACCGGCCCAGGTCACCTTACACAACTGCCACCCTCACATCGATAAAAGGCCAACTCAACCTCGCATACCCTCTAGATGCTGCCGTCTGGGCCTGCCTGACGACTCTATTCTGGGGTTGCGCGAGAACAGGCGAATGCACAGTGAACAATCTCGCCAGCTTCAACCCCGAAATCCACGTCAAACGGTCTGACGTCTCTCACAGCTGCGACCGCAACAACCTCCCCATCACCAACATTTTTCTTCCCCGCACCAAATGCGCTCCTCACGGGGAGAATATCTACTGGGCAAGGCAAGAGGAGCCCTCGGACCCCGAGCTCGCCCTTAACAACCACCTCGTCGTCAACGATCCCCCGCCCAACGAGCATCTTTTTTCTTACATGCACCAAGGTCGCCGCCGTCCCCTCACGAGGGATGCCTTCTTGAAACGCTTAAAATCGGCCTTCGCGACAGCCGGCATCGATATTCTTCAACTGCATGGCATACGCATCGGATCCACGGTCGAATATCTTCTACGCGGATTACCTTTGGAGGTTGTTAAAGTAAAAGGGCGCTGGGCAAGTGACTCGTTCACCCTCTACCTGCGGAAGCACGCCCAAATCATGGCCCCCTATATGCAATCTGATCCCACCTTACACAAAACGATTCTTCAAACCGTCATGCCCAGAATTCGATAATGTTCCCCACTGTGAGTCATACTCCTACTATTCGGGAATCTCTCACTTCGCTCCGACGCGTCGTAAGACTCCTACAACCCGGGGATCTCGCTCACATTTCGATTCCCTAGGCTACCACGTTAATCCAGCCGGATGACCTGTAGCAAACACACGCGCTACGGTCTTCGCCCGTCTTTCATTTATCCATAGTAGCCACGTCATACTTTATTCTGAACCACCATACTCTCTACATTATCGAAGCAAGACGCTGATCCATAGAGCATTGATCTCGGATCCCTCGGACTACGTCACTCACTCCGTATCTCCGTTGACTCCGTCATAGCCTCACAGCTTTGCCTTCTCCTTCCATCTCGACATTACCAACACGATCTTGGAGATTAGATCATGTCCCTCAAGATATTTCAAACTAATTAACGGTCATCCCCCCTTGATCTTCATTCTCGACAATGACAGCTGTATCTCTCGCTTTGAAGACTGAAAGCATTTCTCCTTGCTATTACTTCTCCCCACAATGTCCCTCGCTGGATGGATAATACCCGATGAGCCGGATTTCGGACATGGCCGATGGCATTCTGACTTTTCGCTTACGGTATCGTATTATATCTCGCTCAGACCATCTTGTCTGGCCATAACCCAATCTACAGCCAGCAGGAGCCCCTTCAAAATTCAAGGGGTCGTTATACTCAACGTCAATTTCGTCGGTTTTAGGGTTCTCAGTCGCGTGATGTGTAAGAGCTCCGGTCTCGTATTGTGCAGGCCTTTGGGCCGAGTGAGTACGCCAGCAATGTTGATTGCTAGAGTACGGATACAAGATAGAAGCTGACTAATAATACGGCAAAACGCCGGGGTGTAGGCTACGGATTGTGTAGATAAGATAATATATGTACTCGATATGATACATCAGAGGGGTACCAAACCGTCAAGAAATAACCGGATTCGTTACATGATGCGAATATATACCTCGCATTGGGCTCAAAACCACCGCGCAAGTCAATTCACACCCAGACCTTTCCGACGCAAGGGTTAGATATTTCAGATCTCTGACCAACAAAGTGAGTAGCCATCGCACATTGGCTGGGCTGAAGACGCCCTGATTCGTACTGTCAGTTTTCACTCCTGATGCATTGATATCCGCTGGGACCTGAAAGAGCGTATTGTGTTTTACAAGGGAAATTTGTTGGCGTAGTGAGCATGGGACCACCAAAGTACAGCTCCCATGCCTCGAGGTTCACATGAATAAGTGTGTTCAAATCAATTCCATCAAACAATTTAATGGTCGATGTTGACCTTTCCATCGTGGAGCTTGCAAAATCCTGCAAAGACACAACTGGATCCACACACTATGGCTATAGACCTTCCAGCCGGCTAGTCCCTAGTGCAGACGACGAGGAACGATATCCCCGGTTTTCAACATTTTACCTGTTCGACTTCCAGTGTCGTACTGACCATGATACGGCTAGGCACCAGATTAAGTAGTCTGGACTTCTATTCTCATGATCAAAACTATCTTCACAGCTCGTCTCAATTCATATCATCAAGGTTCGATTTGATTCTTGATTGTAGCTCGAGATTTCTGGCTATTATGCATGCGCACCGGCACCTCAAACTTGGACGTTGAGGCCATGTACTAGAACTCAAGGTCAGGCATTTTGTACGGCCACTATGCACAAACTTCTCCCGAGCAACCGTCATACATCGACCCCGAAGCTCGCGTCGTAGTCTTAACGTGAACTATCTAGATGCCCAATCAAATCATCTCCCTGTTTCTCCATCACTGACTTTGTTTAGGCTGCAAGACCATTGGAGAACGAGTATCTAACGTGATCGGAGGTTTTCCACCGGGCGTACAAGGTTCGAAAATTACCTTTGAGATCGAAGGTCCGCCCAATGCAAGATTAAACAGCTTAGGTATCAGAAATAGCAGAACATCAACCTAGGCATCGTCGCTCTATCTCTACCTCGAGCCTGCAATAACGAGGGGCAGAGTTTCCTTCCTATCGAGTATACTCACAAGAGCTTGGGTCACCGGGACTCCTAGCATCCTGAAGCTATGATTTTTTACTTCCTGTTGGCAGGTCCGCAGTACACCCCTATCCACTTCTTGTGATTGTGCCCTCACGAAAAGTGCTGTTCTGCAAATTATAACACACGACGAATCATGATGAGCAATCTGTGAGGGTACTGACTCATATCTGATACCGACTTCCAGGTGTAGGTCTAGGGTGACTGCCTGAATCAACAAATACCTTTGTGCCGGTATTTTTGCTGTAACAGTGTTGTGGCCTTTGTGGCAACGTGATGCTACTTCCGTTGCGACTTTCCTCCTCGGGGGAGGGGACTGGTAGGCGACTACCAAGAAAGGCGCTGCAACCGTTCTGTCTTTGCTCAACAACGCGGGTGACCATGATCTATTTGCTGTACTTGAACGTTAAGGCTGAAATTTTGTTCATCGGGATGATCAAACGTTCTTGTGCTTCTGGGTCGGTGGTGTATCAACTTCCGTCTCGTGATGATCTATCAAGAGAAGTTCGTTGACGTGGTGAAAGTTGTATCACTGGGGCGTGATTCCAGATGAGGTTCATCAAATGCCTGAGCGTAGATGAACTCAGCGCCATTGATGGAGAATCAAGCGGATTCCATGGCCTGTCCCGGCCATGCGAGAATTCCTGCAAATCACTATGGAATAATATTCATACATAGGAGGACCGAGTTTTTTATGGACTCTGGTTTGCGTTTGGGCTCATGGTCGTTACATCTAGTACGATGTTGGGCCTATTTTTGGCCTTATACAGCATTCACCTTTCTGCTGTTCATCTCTCGATTCACATCATGATGCACAGGAAACCCCCTGGCAACGTTGACTGAGGTTGACATTTCACGATACACCTTCGATCAGACCAACAGAAATCAAGTATAAAGGACCATGCTAGTCGCAGACATTCGAAAACGGTTCTGTTGACCAGAAACCCTCAATTTCGATGAAGCCATTCTCTCTGTTCACTCTGTTCACTTTGGCCCTACCCTGTGTCCAAGGGCAACTCGTTCCAACTTCACGTTGGGTATCTTATTTCACTGTATCCCTCAATTGTACTCTGACCGAAATTATAGAAATCAAACGTCACTCACCCCCTGCAGAATCGTTTGGACACCGCATATTTAGCGTTGCTGGAAGGTCTTCGTCGCATCGCTGACAGTTCGTGGCTCCGCGTCATGTTCATACTGATATCTCATATTGTAAAAGTTGGTCAACTTGGTCCTTTTCCAAATTCTGTAGACAAGCATTACCCCCATTCCCTACTCTACGCGGCCATGGCTAACTTCGAGCTCACAAGTCGAGACAATGGAACGTTTCGCGATCTGGCATTGCGCTATTTTGATCGTCCCTTCGGAACGTTCATAGCTATGCGCCCAAGGTTTCTAATTACCAACCTATTGTAAGTAACCACAGTGTCAGAATCATGATCTTCTTATAACACCCTTCCCGCACCTGCAGAGATGATGGATACGCTGCAATCCGTTGGTACAAGGCCCATAGCGACGAGAAATTTCTTCAAGTTGCACGCGAGCAGTGGGATCTTGCCTATCACCTTACAATCTCCCAGGGAACCAAGTCCTCGAACGGAACAATGACGACAAAGAATTTTACCATGCCACAGAACTGTGATTTTACTCGCGTAAGCCCCGAGGGCGCAACATTCCGCGTGAGGCATCTTACCTTTTGTCTTGTCACTATAATTCAAAACTATGACTGACTCCCACATTATGCCTGCTACCAATCGTCATAGAACATATCATTGGACGACCCGTATGTAGGTCTCTACGAAAGCAGGTAAGTCGTTAATCCTACGATCTCATGGTCGTTGCTGACTTTTCTGCATCGTAGCCAGTATTCACTGTGAGTTGAGTCAATCATCGATGTTAAGGGCAGCCGAACCCTTCCGGGCCTCTAATATGTGTTATCTTAACAAGATTATCTGCGTTACTTGCTGAGGCAGATCCGTCCAATACCACATATCATCATGCAGCTTCACTGTCATTGGATTTTGCTCTTAGCTTCGCTACCGGCGAATCCAATGACATTTCCCTTCCTTATCTAACCTGTTCACCTCTGACATTGCTGTGGACAGGGGAAACATCCAATTACGGTGCCATGATTGAAGCAATGTCTATCATGCACTCTTTAACTGGAAACAGCGACACAGGGATGAGGTATGACCTATGCTTGGTTGTCCCCCTCAATTGTCTAATGAGAACTCCCGTTGAGGCTACAACAAGTTATCAATTCGACCTTGTACATGATAGGAGGTGAACTGGCTCCTGGCACCAATGGTGTGCTTTTCAATGGGAATGGTACTCAAAACATCGGAGGACACAGAGGCGACATGTACTTACTGAGAGGCCTCGCAGAGGCATATAAAAGGGCGGAAGGAATACTTTCAGCTGAGTTGAGAACCAACATCAAGATTCTGTTAGGCGTCCATGTGCGTCCTGTGGTCTGCAATTCTTGGTGGCAGTGGACTGACACTTTACGAAGTACAATGCAATCCGAGATTCTGCAACCACAGGAGATAATGTTTATAGTCGAAACTGGAGGGGTCCGTCAACACAAACAACCTTTGATATATACAATCAAGCTGCAGCTGCCCAGATTTTAACAGATGGAATAAGCCTCTTTACCGATTCCAATGACACCGCTTTGCCCTCAACCTCACCAGATACACCCTCCTCCTTCAGGCTATCCACTGCAGTGATTGCTGGAGCTGCTGCTGGGGCTTTCATTTGCCTATTACTGATAGCACTGGCCATCTTCTACACATTACGCCGATGGTGCCGCAGGAGTCAAACAATTCCATCATCCCGAGTGGTAGAACCGTTTGTTGCCACTACCTCAGACAATAAAAACACCCTTTCGCAGAAATTCTCACTACCCAAAGCCCAGGCACAGGAGGTAGTGCCAAAAGCCCCCCTTAGGAGACACAACTCGGCACCTTCTACATTTCAGGAAGCGGCAGGCTCAGATTCAACAGGCGAAAGTTGCAGTAACAACAATTCCCTTGGTGCTGGATCATATGCTAGGAATCATAGTAACCAACTTCGAGAATACGTTCACAGTGGAGTTGACATGGATATGGCACCCCCGTTTCCTGACATGGTTCGTGTTGTGTATCAGCACCTCTGGGCCCACAACAAACTAGAGAGTCCACCTGACTATTGCAGCAATACTGGAGGGTTGTCATGAAGTGCCGCTTTTCCCCCTATCTTTTCCTTTCTTAGCGCCCATTCCCCTTTTAGTGCCCATTTGTTATATTGACGCCTACCAGACACCCGTTTCCCTTTTTCACATCATTTCCTCCCGCATCCTTGTTCTTTCTTATCTTTTTGTTCCCTCACATCTCCTTGTCCTTTCACATTGTCTTCACAACCTATTCCATCCATTGTTTTCATTGTTTTCCTTGTTCTTCTATACACAACAGTTAATCGTTCCAGACTCGTTTTTGTTCCATACCTGGACTACTATTGTTTCTCCCTTGTTCCTTATTATCTTTCTTTATTCTTGCACAACTCACATTCTAGTATATAAGTTAGGTAGTTTACACCTGGTCCCTCATCTTGACCTCTTGTTGTTGGGACCAGGTGAGTAGTCACTTCTGTCTTCCCCTTTACCTGTTACATATCTAACTTGTTATTGGGATCAGTTCTTTACTTGCTCTTGCTCTCTGCTCGCTGTCTCTGCCATCTCTGTCGTCGTCTCTGCTAGACAACTTCTGCCGCTGCCGTCTCTGTATCCGAAGTCTTAGCGTCTAGCGCTTTAGGACAAGAGTCTCACCATGTTGGAGCTGTAGATCAATGATTTCCCCTTCATTGCCTGAATTTGACCAGATTAGTGTATTTTCCCCAAAATCCCTTCACAATCAGGTGTTGGACTTGTTAGCCTGCATTTATATTTCCAAAAATCTTATACCCTGAGTGTCTTCAAGTCACTATGTAGTTCAAGTTACTTTGTAGCAACATGGTCTCCTATTCTAATAGGAGATTGCAGAATCTCTTTCCTGCTATGTAGATTTGTGGATTAAGATTCAGTCCAGTAGCCACCAGAAAGTATGCACTTGTCAAAACTGTGAGATCATTGAGCCAGCATAGTTGAATGGACAGTGAGATGGAAAAAAACCTCACATTTGACTATAAGAGAATTCTTAAGTTCTTGAGGATGCTTGCTAGAGATGATAATTGAGTGGATTGTCCTAAAGATTTGAGACTAAAGTCTTCAGCTTTTCTACATGAGTCCTCAGGTATATAGGTAGGTATGAATATAGCATATGGTTGAGATAGCAAACATAGGCATAATAGTAAGCATAATTGCCAAAAGAGCAGAGTAAGTAAGTGTGCATAGTCTTACAGACTTTTTGTCTAAGTACTCTAGAGGGAAAGCTCAGTCAGCTTTGGATGCTATTGGCTACAAAGCCGAACCTTGATACAAACTAAAGAGATAAGGAACTCCTATGGAGTACCAATGGGATTCCATATATTATCTTTCATATGAATGCAAGTGTCATATAGTAAAAGATTCATAAGGAATAGATGTATAAACAGCATGCCAATGTTGTGTATCAGATAAATATCACATGTTCAACACTCCCCCCCTGTCCTAAAGCGCTAGACACTAAGGCTTCAGATACAGAGACAATGGCAGCAGAAGTTGTCTAGCGGAGATGACAATGGAGACAGCAGAGACAGGGAGTAGAGAGTATAAGCAGATAAAGAAACTGGTCCCAACAATAAGTTAGATACATTGCAGATAGAGAGAGAGACAGAAGTAACTGCTCACTTGGTTTGAAAACAATAGATCAAGATGAGGGACCAGGTGTAAACTACCTAGCTTATATACCCAGTCAGTGACCTAAGATATGAGTTGTGAACAAATGAAGAATAACAATAAGAAACAATGAGAAAACAATAATAGTTAGCTATAAGACAATAATGAGTCTGGAACAAGTAACTGATGAGTGAAAGAACAATAAGAGCAAGTGAATGAATAAGTCATGAGAGCAATGTGAAAGAACAATAATGAGGGAGGAAATAATGTGGAAAGGGGAAAACAGGCATCTAGTAGGTGTCAAAGTAACAAATAGGCACTAAGAAAGTAAAAGATAGGTGGAAAGCAGCACTTTAGCAGGTTCAGTGGAAATGCAAGCCTAAAGCTTGTCTGAACTTCTCAAATTTGACCTTAGCTAAATTTTTTATTGAAAAATCTGCAGGTTGATGTGCAATCAGTGCATAGTAGATGAGGACATCCTTCTCAGCTACTGCATTCCTGATCAAATCGAATCAGATATCAATGTATTTAGTGCACTTTTCAGAGACTTCATTGCTCCTGAGGAAGATAGCTCCCAAGTTCTCTGAGAAGTGATTTTGGTCACTTAATTTGACATGTACAGTCAGAGAGTGTCATATGCTCTGCTTCTGTGGATGATAGTATGACTTTCTTCTGTTTCTGCAAAATACAGCAAACAGGTACACTTGCAAGATTCAAAACATAACCAGTCTATGATTTACAGTTGTCAATATCTATTGCCCAGTCTGAGTCAGTGAATGTGACTAGTCTTTCATCCGATTTATCATTGTAAACAAGTTTGTAAGAATGAATTGTTACAAGTCAAGTTACTATCTCAGGTATGTGATGTAGTAACTCAAAACGTAGCTTGTCAGGCTTATAGGGTCACTAATTGGAGTTATTGTTCACACAAGGTTTACAGTTGATATTTCACAGGGATGGTACAGATTGATCACAAAGAATAGGGTGTATTTAAGTAGAGAGGTAGAAAATGAACAAAGTGGGACAAAATATTGAGAGTGAGGTGCAGTCTCGAAATAATAATATTTTTTTATTTTTTATTTTATTTTCTGGAGTAGCATTGTCTAGGCCTGTCAGTGTCCATTCCAGTGCTGGTCTTGGCCATCACTTTGGTTTGTAGAGTTTGAATTGTAACATAGAGAGCATAAGTTATAATTTCCTAAACCTGAATCCATGTCAAGCTGTACCCTGTTTTTGGTAAACAGACTCCCCAGGGAAATGTGGGACCCAAGATAATCTAGTCTTCCAGCTTGTGGTGACTATGGTCAGGTGTCTTTACCTGGCTGTTGCATTGGTACAAGGGTACTGCATTTGTCTTGCTTACCTGTTCCACTCTCTTGTACCAGTGCAGCATCTCTTGTCTGACTCTATACCCACCAAAACCCCAGCCTTTGTTACCCATTCTGGATCCAGGCACTCCCTATTATGGAGGACTTTCTCCCATGTAGTCTTGCCTAGTTCTCTGCTCTGGGCTTTCCTCTCAAATCTTTTATTTTTGAGTCTTTGGTCTAGTTGCATTCTCTTGTTTATCATTTGTTCCCACCTTTTTTCTACCTCTTTCTCAGCAAATGATGTGTTCTCATTACCTATTACTCCTTTACACCTTAGTCTCCAGATCAGGTATGCTGATTTGACATTTAATATTTTCCTTAGTCTTGCGTTGCCCTTGAGGTCCTTACCTGTTTCTTTATCTGTTATCTTTGCTAGTCCTGTGTCAATTATTGTTTCAACACCTGGTCTCATCCATGGTAATGTCTCTACCTTTTCCCATAGCTTCTTCACAAGGTCTCACATTATTTCTTGCCTGGGACTTTCACATTCTGATAGAATGTGTTGTAGGGATTTGATCTGGCTGTTACAGGTGTTACAGTAGGCTCTTTCCTTTGCTTTGTCAGGGATTGACTTTCTTAGCCATTGCATTCCTACCATGAATGTGTTGTGTGCAACTATCCATATGGATTGTCTTGATTTATGTATGAAGTCCTTTGATCTCATTGATTTCCAAATTTTTGCTTTGGTTGGTGTTTTGTTGAAGACTTCTGTCATGAAGTGCCGCTTTTCCCCTATCTTTTCATTTCTTAGTGCCCATTCTCCCCTTTTGGCGCCCATTTGTTACATTGATGCCTACCAGACACTGGTTTGCCCTTCCACATCATTTCCTCCCGCATCCTTGTTCTTTCACATCATCTTCACAACTGATCCCATCTATTGTTTCCATTGTTCTCCTTGTTCTTTTATATACAACAGTTACTCGTTCCGGACTCGTTCTTGTTCTATACCTGGACTACTATTGTTCTCCCCTTGTTCCCTATTATCTTTCTTTATTCTCGCACAACTCATATTCCAGTATATAAGCTAGGCAGTTTACACCTGGTCCCTCATCTTGACCTCTTGTTGTTGGGACCAGGTGAGTAGTTACTTCTGTCTTCCCCTTTACCTGTTACATATCTAACTTGTTGTTGAGACCAGTTCCTTTACCTGTTCTTGCTCTCTGCTCGCTGTCTCTGCCATCTCCGTTGTCATCTCTGCTAGCCTACTTCTGCTGCCATCGTCTCTGTATCCAAAGTCTTAGTGTCTAGCACTTTAGGTCAACTTCTTTTATTTGAGCTTTTGTTATGTCAATCATTCTTGACGTTTTTTCTCTTGTTTTGTGTTTTGTTCCTTTGATTTCTTTAATCTTTTTGTATGCTTTGCTTTGTGTTAGGGATGATAGTTTCATTCCTGAGACCTGTAGTGTCTCTATGCTTGTGTGGGCTGTTTCCATGGGTTCTAGAGATTGTGCTTCATCTGCTGCTTCCCTTGCTATCTTGGTGTGCTCTGTGTTCTTCAGTTTTGATTTGGGGGTTAGGAATTTTGTTTCACCCACTCTCGCCCTTAGGGCTGAGATTGCATTGATCAGTTGCTTTCTCTTGGTTAAATTTGTGTAGTTGTGGTCTTCCCCATGTCTTAATTTGGTTATTAGCATGTCCACTGTCCATTGGGATGCCCCTCCAATTTCTAGAACTGGTGTTGATGGTGCTGCTTCTGCTAGCTTTGTTTTCAGGATCAGTTCCCCTGCTTGTTTTGATCTCGTTGTTTTGCTTTGTTCAATTTTCATCTTGTATTTTATTTCGTTTGTTTTGCATCTCAATGCAGTGATGCTAATGCTTGTTTTGTCTTCACCCTTGTTCTTTGTCCTTGTCACAATTGTGAATCTCTCTGTGTTTAACTCTGCCATGAGTTTCTCTTTGCTTGTTTGGATTTTGGAGTGGTGTAGTTCCCCACACAGTATTCCCCTTGGTGAATATCCTGAACATTTCTCCTGTAGATCTTGCTGTGACAAGTTCTTTCCTGAATGTTATTCAGTCTTCGTCATTTGTAACTATTAGCTCCTTTGGTTCAAAGTCTTTATGGAGGGTTTTTCTGGGGTCCCATTTGCTGGTAGCATGTTTAGTAACCCTGTTGCTCTTGTTGTGCATGTGTTTGGTGTTATGCAGCTGTGCTCATGCCATAGGTTTTTGCAGTCTCCACATTCACATTTGTTATTGTCTTTATGTTTCATGTTTAGTTTTATTTCTGCTATGTTCAGAGTGTCTTCCATGGTTTTAATGTTGTGGTCGTTGCATAAACATTGGCTTGCCTAGGAGTTGGTGATTAGTGTTATGAAGTGCCGCTTTTCCCCCTATCTTTTTCTCCCTTAGTGCCCACTCCCCTTTTAGCACCTGTTTGTCACTCTGACACCCATTTTTCCCTTTGATGCCTACCAGATACCTGGTTCCCCTTTCCACATCATTTCCATCATTTCCTTCCTCATCCTTTCTTTCACACCACCCTCACAACCTATTCCATCCATTGTTTTCATTGTCCTTTTCCACACAACAGTTACTTGTTCCAGACTTGTTCTAGTCCTATACCTCAACTAGTATTGTTCTCTTCTTGTTTCTTATTATCCTTGTTCTACTTGTTCACGACTGATATCATAGATCACTGACTGGGTATATAAGCTAGGTAGTTTACACCTGGTCCCTCATCTTGACCTCTTGTCATTGGGACCAGGTGAGTGGTTACTTCTGTCTCTCCCTCTATCTGCACTGCTCTTGCTCTTTGCTCACTGTCTCTGCTAGACGGCTTCTACTACTGTTGCCTCTGTAACCGAAGCCTTAGCGTCTAGTGCTTTAGGACATTAGGCCAAGATCCTTTATTGGACTGACAGCCTGACCAGTGGGAAGGTTGTCCTTGCAAAGTCACCATGGCTTCCAGACTCTGTTCGAATTTTGTCCATGCAGTTGATCCCGCATATCACTATCACTGGCATCTCGACCCTGACACTTACAATTGGAGAACTTGTGACCCCCAACCCTGCCTGCACGCTGATCCTCCAAACTCAACGCCGGCTCCATGACAAATCGGAACTAGTACCACTACAGTTCCCCAGTCCTACCCCTGTTCCTCAATCAAACCTAGCAGTCTTGTCCCCTGTTGCCAAAGCTTCTACTCCCCTACCATTTACTGCACCACTGACTCCTGTAGGTTCTGGACCAGCCACCCTGTGACCTCTCTGCCCTCACATACTGGTCACCACATCCATCTGATACCACTGAATCCCACACCACTACCTCTACTATCTCCAGCATGTCCACTCAGTCCACTGCCAACGCCGCCCTTGAAGCACTCCTCACCCGCTGTGGAAGGACTCTGTGCCCTGTCCCTCCACACACCCCTATCACTGATCCTCACCATCACATCCACACCATACTCCTGTGATTTGTCATGATTCATCCACTCATACCTTACCTTTACTCTAACTCTCTCGTTTATATCTCTGTCTTAAAGTGCTAGATGCTAAGACTTCAGACATAGGAATGGCGGTGGCAGAAGTCGACTAGCAGAGACAACGGCGGAGATGACAGAGACATCGAGCAGAGAGCAACAGCAGATAAAGAACTGCTCCCAATGACAAGTTAGATATATTGAAGGTAAGGAGAAACAACGTTAGCTACTCACCTGGTCCCAATGACAAGAGGTCAAGATAAGGGAACAGGTGTAAACTGCCTAGCTTATATACTGGAATATGAGTCACACGAGAATAAAGAAAGATAATAGGGAACAAGGGAAGAACAATAGTAGTCCAGGTATGGAATAAGAATGAGTCCGTAACAAGTAACTGCTGTGTATACAAGAACAAGGAGAACAAAGGAAAAAATGGATGGGATGGGTTTGTCATGAAGTGCCGCTTTTCCCCCTATCTTTTCCTTTCTTAGCGCCCATTCCCCTTTCAGCGCCTGATTATCACTTTGACGCCCACTTGTTACTTTGATGCCTACCAGATACCCGGTTCCCCTCTTCCCATCATTCCCATCATTTTCTTCCTCATCCTTGTTCTTTCACATCGTCTTCACAACCCACCTTATCCATTGTTTTCTTTGTTTTCTTTGTTCTTTTATACACAACAGTTACTTGTTCTGGACTATTTATTATTCCATACCTGGACTACTATTGTTTCTCCCTTGTTCCCTATTATCTTCCTTTATTCTCACGCGACTCATATCTCAGTATATAAGCTAGACAGTTTACACCTGGTCCCTCATCTTGACCTCTTGTCATTGGGACCAGGTGAGTAGTTAACTTCGTTTCTCTTTACCTTCAGTATATCTAACTTGTCACTGGGACCAGTTCTTTATCTGCTCTTGCTTTCTGCTCACTATCTCTGTCATCTCCGTCGTCGTCTCTGCTAGTCAACTTCTGCCGCCGCCACTTCTGTATCCAAAGTCTTAGCGTCTAGCACTTTAGGACAGGGTTGTGAAGACGATGTGAAAGAACAAGGATGAGGAAGGGAATGATGAAGAGAGGGGAACCGGGTATCTGGTAGGCACCAAAGTAACAAATGGGCGTCAAAGTGACAAACAGGCGCTAAAAGGGGAATGGGCACTAAGAAAGGAAAAGATAGGGGGAAAAGTGGCACTTCATGACAATCTCTTTTTCTTCACTTTTAATTCCCTCCACACATTGCCAGTCTGAGAACTCCACTATCCCACTCTTCATTTCATTTCTGACTCCTGATTACCAACGTCCCCCTCCACACCACCTAGATCACACACTATTCCCCTCCAAAGGGTTAGAGCTTGGTCACCTCCTTTGTGCTGATCTCCCCTACAAGTCTGGTGGCAAGCCAACAGTGACTGACGTTTGATGGATTGAATTGGGAATACCCCGAAGGACACTCTTTTATTTGACTCTTACATGTTTCATGTCAGCTGGGGCTTTGTATATAAACTCTATATCAAAAACTCGAATAGATTGTGCTATTGTGTGTCTATTTTGTGCCAGTGTGACTCTCTTCTCTTCTAAACCTGCTGCTCTTCTCCTGCAAGCTTTCTCTATCTCCTTCTCTCTCACACATCTGTCTGTTCCAAACTGCCTCACCCCAGACCAATCTCCTCTGCCTTACGGCCTCGTCAATCAACAACAATCCCAGCAGGCCCAGCTGGATGCCATAAGAGATGCGTTCAAAGCCAATAAAGATGAAGGCACTGTCATTGCAAAGCCTGCTGTTAATGGACGTTGTAAGTAGAAGGGATAATCTATACACAAAAGTGCGGGTGCAACTAACACTTCTACGAGTCCGGAGAAAGCTAGGAATGTGTCGGCTTGACAAAGGTTACGCCCTGCTAAAGATAGACAGAACAATAGGTAACTCTGTCGGTTGAAACTTGGAGACTGGTTGATTCGGCAGAAAAGGTAAAGACAAAGAAACAAGACAATGGTTCAAAATATGATTTTCAACGGACGAAACACCTCTCGACAGGCGATACGGCTAGACCTCTCGGTGGATCTTATACAACAAGGACGGACCACAAGACCACTCAACGGGCCAAACGGTATGACAACAACACGAGGACGACAGTATGACTTAGACAGTTCAAACAATCAACTATGCGATTCAAAGACTTTCTATTCTTGACGATTCACGGAACTTGTTACAGAAACCAGGCAATGCTCTAGATAGGATACAAAGCTGCTTTAATGCTAATGCGTGTGGGCAGATGTTCCGAACTTTCCTACTAATGTAGGTAGTACTTGCTGAGGAACCTACATAATCCCTACATCCTTATATACTTGTCCAACTAACTATCGTACCAATTATATATCTGCCTGCTTCTTCTATGTTTCTGTCGGAATGTTGCTCGAAAAGGTAAAATCCCGCCCCGTCGACCACTATTTCCTATGAATTGACTCAGCCCGCCGGGACTATCCACACAATCCATAAGCTCTTATTGGTTCTAGCAATTTTCTTGCTCAGTCATCCTAGTTCTGCGGAAGTACATGCTTCCAACTCTCCGTATCTCTCTTGTCCCAGGTTGAGCTACATCCTTTCCAACGTACTCCAACCCATTTATCTACTTGCTCAATGCCTACTCTACACTTCTGGGGCAAAGCTCCCAATGGGCAATGGCCCGTAGCCACACTAGTTCAGGAGTTCTACAAAGGTGCGTCATGATCTACAGTCTTCTCGTTCCTGAAAGGCTAATAGTCTAACTTCTAATTTATAGAGATCTACCCTGTTCACCCCGACGGAGTAATGGCTGGCAACCTTCCCTATCATCAACTCTTGTTTTTGGCTACGCTCAGTTCTACTGTTGTCTTGCCCGACGGTTTCATGGCATTGCTCCTTCAACACGTATCCTGGCCAGACACACTTGCCATGGCCGTCTTCTTCTTATCACAGAGCAATCCTGATCAGGCTTTCCTCTATGAACCAACCGCTCTCTCTGAAGAATCCTACCACAAACTTACTAGGATTACCCCCTTAGTCGAGAAGTATGCTCATAGTATAATGCGAGTAGGGTTCCTCAGTACAGTTATGGCTCAACTGCCTGAATATTCTAAAACCTGGTGTAACAGAGTTTTCCTAGACACTGTTGAAGAGCCATTTGTACCTTTCACGGGTAGACACCACTTCTTTGATGTACTAGACTAGTTTTTAACGCATAAAGCCTTCAATCTCCTGAAGACCCGTCAGTCAAAAGCTTAGTCCATCGATAAGAGATCCATCCTCCTTTTGAAAAGGCTATCATTTGCCCGATGGATCTCTCTCATCGTGCTAAACAACTTGACAAACTCTGCACTGGAAATTGAGAGGCTTATTTCGCCTTGTTTCTTCAGTTCTACATCCTTTGTAGCCAAGAAGACCCCTTCTTACGCAACACTGCTATGCGTCTCGATCCTCTACAAGACTTCCTATACCTCGCTCCCTGAACTGACGAATCCACCTTTCACGACATACTCGACGCTCAGATAGGACCATATGCTCAGGCCATCGCAGAGATTGGAGTCCTCCCTGTTTCTACTGCTCTTATTCCTGGTGCTCCAAGAGCTTGGGTGGATGTCGTTTTCAATGCCATTCCCATGCTCACTCCCCGTGAAGCAGTTCCCGTCTGGATGTTCTTCTTTAATCCCGCCGACGCTATTGAGCGTATGACTAGACCTTATACTTCACCGCCGTCGGAGACTACTAGCAGCCCTAACTTATCAGGTCTCAAACTTAGTCCTTATGACAGTTCAATTAACTTTAGTAACAAGTCCTTCTAGGTAGTGTCCTCGCCTTAGTAGATTCTGTAGGCTCATTGGTCCTGTTTCTCGAACAGTCAATAAGATTTTGTTAATCTGATTTGAACCGTCGGTCACTTCTCCAGTTCATATCCTTTACTTGTTGAGCTCTCCTAGTCAAGTGGTTCTTCCGTCGGTCAAACTAAGTACTATTGGACTCTAAGTTCGATCCCCGCCAGCATATTTTGTACTCCATAGCTTAAAATCTACACTTTTTACTACATGTATGTTGAAAGCATAATACCGTCTTCAAGGGTGATGCAAACAACATGGCCAGATTCCTGCCCATGTTTAGAAATTGGGCAATGGAACAAAAAGTGTTGAGGATCAATGAAGGGGCAGGTTTTACTCCGGAAGACATTGGGAAGTTGGACCACAGGGAAACCATCCAGTTCGCTTTGCTGTTCTGTGAAGGGGGAAAAGCCAGTCACTGGGTGGCCAACTATCTGAAGCAGATCAACACATCCACGACCAATAAAAGTGTTGCGTTATAGATGCGCCACACGCCGGTGTAAATAAAACCTAACTAATATAGCCAAATCTCCCCAACACTGGATGTAGCTGAAAGGCGCGGGAAACGTGGATCGGCGTTGATCAAAGGTTCCGCTCTTAGTCAGACTGCACCAAAGCTGATGAAATCGATACAAGAAGTTCTTCTACGAACTAAGCGAAGCTCCGCACTTGTCTAAAGCTTGGAGGGAGTGTGTATATGTGTGTGTGTAGGTTGGTAGGAGGGAATATAGCTCGCAAATGTGAAGAGCGATGTGTGTGTGTGTGTGCTGCGTAAGTTCATTCTGAGCCTCAAAGCAACTGCAGAAGAACCCCTAAGCGTCCAGAATACCCAAAGTTCAAATACCCACGTAACA
This sequence comes from Marasmius sp. AFHP31, assembly GCA_024721195.1. Taxonomy (NCBI): domain Eukaryota; kingdom Fungi; phylum Basidiomycota; class Agaricomycetes; order Agaricales; family Marasmiaceae; genus Marasmius; species Marasmius sp. AFHP31. The sequence goes on from JANHQD010002462.1 coordinate 41,204, forward strand.
ATAATGACCCCAAGTGGTCTATCCAAACCAAAGACCTTGCCAATCAGTCAATGGAACAAACTCCTTAGCTCAAACGCCTCGGAGGTTCAACTAGCCTTGCCAATCGGCGTAGTTGGATACCAAATAAGTTCAATAAGTTTCTTAAGTCAAACAGTCAAGTTCTGAAGTTCAACAAATCGTTCTATTCTGTTCTAATGTCTCTCCTGAAGCTAACCCAAAGACCCTAGAGCGTGCCACCAATCAGGTTGCTGCTTTCGGAGCCTTGTAGATACTTTCACACGGATTGCCTCCTCAGCCTAGTCAAGGGCGTTGGTTGCTTTCCTGATGAAATAGTACGGATTGCCTGGGGATCCTTGATGAAAACCCCAGTCCTTATATACCCTAGCAGTTACTAATTCTACCTAATCGTACCGATTGTGAATATACATCTGATTTCTATCTAAAACTACCTTCTTTGGTATTTCTTTTGGAGAGCTTGTATTATTCTACGCGTTTTGGACCCAAAGTCAACAATTACTATCTGCTTCGGAAGATCCTTGTAGACGCGCTATTCGATGGGATTTGTCCCTATCCGCCCAGCCGCAACTGGTGGATATATTTTCCTATCTGGTTTCGTCTGGGCGTCATCTCCTTGTACCTTCAGAAATACGGTCCCTCCGTCGACTGAAGTTCATACTACATTCTCTTCTCTCATTGAGGCCCTAAGTAGTCCTTCTCAGAACCCCAGGAATAGTCCTTCTTCGTATCCCCATGGCTTGCTCAAAAGTTATTTCTTTCTCGGCGCGATGGCAGGATAATATCTGCTCCAACTTATCTAGTCAAATTCCTGGCGGTCCTTGTGGATCCAGGTACCGGCATTGTAGTTCCGATGCTTGGGTCGCAAGTCCTTTATTCTTACCTCAAGAGTCCCCTCAGTTCTAGCCTTCTGAACTAGCTGCGGCAACTTCTGAAGTGTAGTTCTATGTCCTGTTATCCTTCTAGTATATGTGGTCTGCCCTCAGAGGCAAAGTAGTAGCTCCAGGGACCGTCGATCATATCTCGATCACTTGGATACCGGGCCTTGAACAGCTTATACTGTGGCACCACTTCTAACTTCCGAAGTAAATTTTATCTTCCGTTCTTCCGGTTCAGAACTAAGTGGAGGCTAGAGGCGTATCCCTCCAACCTTGCTTACTTTTGC
>JANHQD010002463.1:0-27118 GCA_024721195.1 Marasmius sp. AFHP31
GAAACACCAATTAGACTTCAGAGCTTGTTACAGAGTTCAAGATTGCCAGAGTTGAGCTATTTCTTGAGTCGGATTTCCTACAAAGGCTGCTACTACAGTCTGGCTAAGAGCAGAACCTTTGATCAATGCCGATATAGATGCGTCACACGCTGGTGTAAATAAAACCTAACTAAAATAGCCAAATCTCCCCAATACTGGATGTAGCTGAAAGGCGCGGGAAGCGTGGATCGGTGTTGATCAAAGGTTCCACACGTAGTCAGACTGCACTGAAGTCAACAAAATCGATACAAGAAGTTCTTTTACAAACTAAATGAAGCTCCGCACTTGTCTAAAGCGCGGAGAGAATGTGTGTAAGGTTTTGTATGGATGTGTAGGAGGGATATAAGTTCGGAAATGTGAAGAGCGATGTGTGTTGGTGTGCTGCAGAAGTTTGTTCTGAGCCTCAAAGCAACTGCAGAAGAACCCCTAAGCATTCAGAATACCCAAAGTTCAAATACCCAAGTAACAATAATGACCCCAAGTGGTCTACCCAAACCAAAGACCTTGCCAATCGGTCAATGGAACGAACTCCTTAGCCCAAATGCCTCGGAGGTTAAACTAGCCTTTCCAATCGGTGTAGTCGGATACCAAATAAGTTTAATAAGTTTCTCAAGTCAAACCAGTCAAGTTCTGAAGTTCAACAAATTGTTCTATTCTGTTCTAATGTCTCTCCTGAAGCTAACCCAAAGACCCTAGAGCATTCCACCAATATGGTTTCTGCTTTTGGAGCCTTGTAGATACTTTCGTATGGATTGCTTCCTCAGCCAATCAGTGGTGTTGGTTGCTTTCCTGATGAAATAGTACAGATTGCCTGGGGATCCTTGATGAAAACCCCACTCTTTATATACCCTAGCAGCTACTGATTCTACCCAATTGTACAGATTATCAATATACATCTGCTTTCTATCTAAAACTACCTTCTTTGGTATTTCTTTTAGAGAGTTTGTATTATTCTACGCGTTTTGGACCCAAAGTCAACATTTACTATTTGCTTCGGAAGATCCTTGTAGACGCGCTATTTGATGGGATTTGTTTCTATCGGCCCAGCCATAGCTGGTGGATATATTATCCTATCTGGTTCCGTCCATGAGTCATGTCCTTGTACCTTCAGAAGTACGGTCCCTCCATCGACTGAAGTTCGTACTATAATCCTTTCTTGCTTTGAGGTCCTAAGTGGTCCTTCTTAGAACCCATGGATAGTCCCTCTTCGTATCCCAATGGCTTACTCAAAAGTTATCCCTTTTCTCAGCGTGATGGCAGGATAATATCTGCTCCGACTTATCTAGTCAAATTCATGGCGGTTCTTGTGAATCCCAGGTACCAGGGCGGTAGTTCTGATACTTAGGTCGCAAGTTCCCTCTTCCTGCTTCAAGAGTCCCCTTAGTTCTAGCCTTCTGAACTAGCTGTGGCAACTTCTGAAGTGTCGTTCTAGGTTCTATCTTCCTTCCAGTATATGTGGTCTGCCTTCCAATGCGAAGTAGTAGCTTCAGGGACCTTCAATCACAGCTCAATCACTTGGATACCAGGCCTTGAACAGCTTCTACTGTGGCACCACTTCTAACTTCCGAACTAAATTTTATCCTCTGATCTTCCGGTTCAGAGGTAAGTGAAGGCAAGAGGTATCTTCCTTCAGCCTTACTTACTTTCGCCCTGAACTCAGTGTGAGTTTGCACAACATCTTTGAGCACTTCAGAAACACTCTATTCCATAAGTGACCCCATATTCTGCGTTTTCCGTATTGCTGAACATTGCCTATAGAATTCTACAACGTTAATCCTTATCATGACAACTCAACCTTCAAAGTAGGTGATCGCCGTCTCATCCTTCCCCTTCCTTTTGATCAGTGGAACAAAACTATGTTTGGCCTCCTGTTCCAACACTTCTTTCTCAGTCGCCGCTGTTCCCTATACTGGGGCTACCTCGTCCGATACAATCACCACCAAGACGAGGTGTACTTCTGCAAAGTCCACTTCCATACCAACCTTCCTCTCGCAGCTCGGAAGTTTTTTAATACCATTGCCGAAGGTATTGCCTGCGTTGGGTTCCTTTCTATGAAGACTGCCCTCATTCCTGGAGCCGTCCAAGCATGGATCGACACCATTGTCTTTGCCACTGAAGCTCCTGCCCCTCCAACATTGGGTTATGAGGAACTTCAGTTCTTTGCATTTACCCCTCAGATGGGTCGCTGGCTGTCTTGTACACCTCTAGCCTACTGTCCTCTAGTCTGCAACCTATATTATCTAGACCACCTTCAGCAGAACGAAGCATGGCAATATACTGATTCTGAAGTAGATGTTCTGTCCGTTATTCCTTGGTACGATCACCTAGACGACTCTGTACTGCCTAGTTCATTCCACCTAGACGTGTAGTACTCTTTGCCTCAATGTAACGTGACCATGCCTTTTCTTCTGAAGCTCAGCCATCGAATCTCAAGGCTAAATTCTTAGTTTATCTGCTCCCATGGAGCCGTTCATGTTCGTGTTTCAGCAGGTATTACTTAGTTCTTTTCTTTGGAACTTCGTCTTTCCCTGTTCCAATCCTTCTTAAATTGGTAGGACACTGGGTTTGTCGATCCGCAGAAGCCTTTCTTACTTGCCTCCGTCGATCACCACTATGCCCAACATTTGCACCATAGAAGATCACTTCTGCAACCTTCTGTATAGTACGTTCTAATTATATTCCTTTCTTCTGAAGTTACTCTAATCTGCGTCAGAGTTGTACAAGCACTGGCCATACCACGAGGACTATTCCGCCAAGTTGACCGATCGTAGCCTCATTCCTCACATTTCTCTCGACCTTGAAAGGGAGGCCTTGTTAGGCTTGCTCCTTCAGCAGCTCTTCCTAAGCCGACACATCTCCATCTATTGGGGTTTTGTCGCCAACTAACTTGGCATTTCCTGCTATGTGCGTGTCCGTGGAACGCAGGCACGACTCCCTTGAGTCGACAGGCAACAACCCGCTGTCCAAGTTGGGGACTCCAGAGTAAGGTTTTATAGAACGCACACATTATGTCGTAGCCGAGGCCGATATCCTTGCCATATCTGTCCAATAGCTCCTTCACGACAGCGAGTGGATATTTCATACTATAGAAAGCCAACAGTTAGCAAGTGAAGACGAAATGATGCCTTGGTTACTCACAGTTCTCCACTTCTTCTCATGTCACATACTACGAGGACATGTCCGTGCCGACAGACAGAGACAAAGATGCCCGAGATTGAGAAGAAGGAATACATCTTCTTGTTTCCGTCAGGAGCGGCAGCCTTCCACCGTTCAACGCAAGTGTCCATACATTTTTCTAATCCCTCAACCTCGTTCACGTTGAGCCACGCGACTCCTTGTGGAACAAACTCGGGCCCGTCGCAAACCTCATCCGACGTATCAGGCGCAGGCGTGACGACAGGCTACCAAGATGACAGTCAATCAGTCAATCAGATCAACGCTAGAATGCAATACCAACTCACCTGTCCACGCTTGTGTGAATCCGTGACCTCGTCTTTGAAGACATCGACTGTCGGTGCGTCCAACCAACGTGGGTGATGAAGCGTCCGAGTGTCGAGCCGAGCTCGTCCTGGTCGCCTGTCAATATCGACCATCTTCAAGGAGTTATTGCCATCCATCGCGAGTAGTATCGAGGGATCAAGTGGAATTTCATTTTTGAGCTGATACATACAGGGCGGGCAAACGTTGTGGACGAAGTGCTGGTGTGGATCCCGGCCCAGCTCCCTATCGACTCTCGCTTGTACCTCCCGCAAAATCGCCAAATAAGCATCATAGGACACTCGAAGCTGATCTTCGAGTGAAGAAGAGGGAAACAGCTGTAAAGTGTGGTGAGCAAGTGAGTGGAGGCAATGGTTGCAAAGGGCAACGTACTCCGTGTAGGTTAGTAATAACCCGAGAAAGTCTGTTGATACTGAAACGGGGACATACACAATGAATTTGACGAAAGGATTCGAGTAATTGAAAAGGGAATGCGATGTTGGGCTGGTCGGGGCTTCCTCCAAGCATGCCGAATCAAGTAAGTGTCTCGTTTGATGTTTCTGTGCCACGTACAGAGCGTATATCGGGCTCCTTGTCGTACTCTGATATCATGTGTCAGTAATGAAAACTATACAAGAGTCTTGAGACGCACCATCGAAAGAAACAACCAAAATCCTCCAACGTTCATCCTCAAGCTCCCTCATATCCGGATGCCCAGTCGATTGAAACCTCAAGTACGCGTCCGCCAAACGTGGCAATTGTCTATTCCAGCTCTGGGTGCGGTCCTCGGTCCGGTAGTGACGCTCACGCATGTCTATCCGTCTGTAGGGTGTTAGCCAATTGTCAGAAGCAGAAAAAAGAGGTTCCGCACTCTGGTGCATCGGCCAAAAGTGAATTCAAAAAAGTATGGTAATCATACTCCCCACCCGCATTGCTGTTAATAAGTCCTTCGTTGCCAATTGCCGGTTGGAAGTGGTAATCTTCCCATTCGTCGTCGTCGGGCGCTGCTGTATCGTGGAGGGGAACATCAGAGAATAATCCACCCTGATCCGAGTTTCTGAATAGTCGTGGTCGTTGGTGGGTAAGCACTACCAAAAATCTAAGCCATGAAAGAGGAAAAATCGTAACAACACGCACTGTCAAACACCCAATGGAGCTGAGCCCTCGCCTCGTTCCATCTCTCCTTGTAAGTACCACCTGGCATTTGCTGAATTTGAGGGACATCGTCTTCTTGAGTGACAATAAAGTCAACTCGGCTTGAGAGTGCACTGGCGTTGTTGCGTTTGCGTTTCATGAGAAGGAGAGGGTACGGCGAAAATATGTTGATGGTGAAGAGTGCTGAGGTCAGAAATTGATGGCCGAGTCCCATTATGGCAGTAGGTCATGAGAGTGTCGGTGGGAGAAGGCGGGAGGCGGGAAAGCATGTTGGGAGGGAGACTCGCAGGAGAGAAGGTAGAAGATATCGAGGTAATGAGGGTGCTAACGAAGGGATAATCAGGACCGCGATACATGGCGCAGGGTGTCACAAAGTGGCCGGCACATCACCATGTGATAGTGCGGCTACTTTGTGGTCAGGCGTGGGACGTATAGGTGAAATCACTCCATGGTTCTGACCGAGAATAAGACGCTCCACAAGATTTCCCCGTGAACAGGTTTGAACACGGACCCATGGCAACGCAGCATGAAACGATCCAATCTTGGTATTAGACTATCAGTCAACACGAGCATATCATACTGCTATACAGATCACAGATGGTGAAACTCAACATACGATATAATCCCGAACCAGCCAGGGGGATATGCAGAGCAGAAGAATTTGGAAAATGAGATTACAATCACCCTAAGCCCTCCACAATGTTGACATTATGCCCCGCACCTTACACCACACTCTGAGCTGGGTTTGAGGGTGGTTTGTCCATCTCGAATCTCCCTACAGTGCCTCTTTCCTCAACTTCCGCCAAAGATTGCTGAAGGTCAATGGTGCCATGATGGACAGCCGCGGAATGTTGTTGTGAATGACTATTTCCCCCTTCAGCAAACTGTACCGTTGATACCATTTGCTGTACACTGTCCACAGATTGGCCACATGCAATTCGTAAGACAATGAGGGTCGGAGCAATTGCCTGTGACCGGGGGTCTTTTAGCTGAGGTACACTATCAGATTGAGTGTGGATGTGACTGACCGCCATATGAAAGGAGATTGCACCGGTGTCAAAAGGGGCGACACCCCTATTCTCGGGATCCGTGACCAACACGAGAATAACAGTCACTACCTGCGTAGCGGAAAAGATAAGTCCAGTCTCGAGACTATAGCATCCAATTGATTGATCAATGATAAGGTCCAAGAAATGAGACGCAAAGGTGAGCAGCATACATTGTGGCAACAAATGTCTTGTACTTGCTGTGGACATCCCTCCCAGTTACCTGTCTTGCCTGGCGTGTCATCAACCAGATACGACCAGCTGCAGATGGAGATCGATCAGCTGAAGAGGTATGTATTCCAAAACAGTTGAACACACCCGTCAGGAGGGTCAACAGAGAGCTAAACACAACGGTGATTATTGAGAGCACCTCTGTGACGGCGGTGGACCTTCCAAGGAGAACTGCATCACGGAGACGGTACCCCGCGATCAGGACTGCAGTGGCTACAAAGCCGATCGCTAGTGGGATTTGTCATATGAAAAAGAAAAAAAGGGTTGTGCGCCTTTGCGGGAGCTAGAACCTGAGTTGCTCACCGTCCGAAACAATCACAACAAAAGCGAAAGGATAGAGGATCTGCTTGCTGTGTCCCCAGATAACATAGCAACGGTGGACCTAGTAAAAGACTAAAGTATAAGGCTCTCAATCTGTGGGTTGGTCAGAAAACCTACCATCAAGTAGTCAAAGATATAGCTAGGTGGCGGCAAGCCAGTAAGCCATGAATGTTGGAGGAGAATGACTATGAAGCTCACCCCATTATATCGATAACAAACACATTCAAACCGCTTGGTTAGAAGCACGGTCTCAGTTCCCACTTCCTACCCACCAGAATCCAGTCAAAAATGCGTACGATCGTGCAGCGTGTTCCGAAGCCGAATTTTCCCCCGAGATGAATTCGAAGAGAGGTGCATAATCTTCTGACTTGATAGCATTGAACGCAACGAGAGTCAGGTCCATGGAGATCCACACGCTGAGAACATTGTGGATGGTGGTCAGTATGAAAAGGGCAATGACCCATCTCATGTACGCTCTCGAGGCGGAAGATTCACGGCGGCGCCAAAGGATGTTGATAGACAACCCAAATATAATGATGTACATTCCTACGAAAGTGGAAATGTTAGCACTCAGCGGCTCCGGCGTGGATATCGATATGGCTGGGCACCATATAGCAGAAACATTGACTGTCAACGTAATGGGAAAAGGGATCGTAAGAAAAGGGTAGAAATGCACAGCGATGGTGAGCAACATACCGAGAAGTATGCTATCGGGAAGACGATGACCGTGCTAACGGAGATGTAAGGTTCTAACACGACTTGATATGCACTATCCTCTTCTGAAGCCATGTTGTGTGGAACGCGGAGGGTTTCTGGGGGTGTGATGGGGGGCCAGGACGACTGAGCCGTTCTTTTATCTTCGGGTAATCAGTATGTTGACTAAATCCGCATTGAGCAAAAATGTAGATTCTGCACCGTGACTGGGACATGTCCAACAAATTCCACACGGACGTCTAAGAGAAGTTATCGCAGTTGCTCGAAGCGCATGGCCATCTGACTAGTAGGACAGAGTGTATCCATATTGTGCCAGCAGTTAAAAAGCCTCGTGTTTGTTGCTCGCAGTAGGTCAGTCGACTGGATCAATGCTCCACTTAATGAACTAGCGATCCCTCAACCGTTTCTCAAATGCGGTAGGCCAAAAGGTGAGGCGAGAGAAACATCACCGTTAATGAGAGTCGTCATAGCGAATGATATCTTGTTCGTAGAATATTGGACCTGATACAGAGCGACCAGTGCCAATAGATTCCTGCGGAAGTACGCCGGACACGCTCCTCTTGCTGCTCGTCCGGCACGACCGCCATTGAGCCATCTATCGATATCTTAGAAATGAACGTGGCAAGTAAGGGCACATCCCATCCGTAAAAAGTGCAAAACTCACCCTAACATGGAGCGGTCCTGTAGCCCCTACGAGGTCTCACTTCCCTATCAAGGTCACGTCGCAATTTGCGCGTGTTCGAAGAGGCCCCCCGAAAATGAGATGAGAGGTCGGTTCCAAAATCAATTCAATCTCAGGGTCTATAGGTGGATTATTTTTCAGATTTTCAAGAATTCTCGTACAAGGAGGACAGTCTTTGCTTTGGAAAAACAAGAATGACAGCCTGACGACTTCAGCCGCCCTTTCGGAATGAAGTGTGACTGACCAAAGTGTCCCGAAGTGTTCATATGGCCGATAGGTGGATTGAACCGACCTCCGGCTCGGCTATTGTCAGGGGGCCTGTTCGAAGCCAAGGAAATCTTCTTTGTATCGTAACTCTGTTGGTATTCGTGCGATTAGCATCGCCAGAATCTCAGGCTCATTTGAGGTGAGAATGTCCCTCAGCAAATACAGTCCTTCTGAACACTGCTGGGGAAGAGAGAACAGTTGAAATCCATCTGTTGGGTATTGGAGAAGGGATGATGGTTGTTCAGTTAAGAGTGATAGTCCGTGTGAACTGGGTTGTGCCTGCCGCCAACTATCAGGGGAGTGCAAAGTTCTCCGTCCGCTCTCGCTTTCCGGCTGTTTTCCCGTTAGCTTTCCGGTCTACTCCAGCGAGAACTATAAAAATCTTTGGTTGCTCAGAGCGTATCCGGCGACCTTTAAGGCTCCTAATCACCAAGGGTATATATATCTGGGTTCCGATGAACCGTAAATTTACCGTCTGTTTGCTGCTCCTTGCCCTGTTCTCGCGTTCTTTGCGAGCGAAACCCAGAAAGCACATGGGAAAGCAGACCGGAAAGTGGTGGAATAGCAAGCGGGAGAGAGCTTTGAACTCACTCGAGCCAGGTCCGAGGTCGCCCCGTCAGAATCCAAGGACAGTCGTTCAAGAGCTGCTGCGCCGGTGAAGGGGCAGGGGCCTCACACCATGGGCCCCTAGCCAGCGTCTACTCGGAGATCTGAACGGCTTGAACCCGACCAAAGGCGCGTGGAGTTCAATACTTACCTCTTTCAACTACTTTGAATGTGCGATATGGTCAATCTCATCAAACGACGATCATGGTATATCAACCCGTATTGCTATGTATGAAGCCCTTAGCCACGGGCCTATTCCTGGCTAAAAATCAACATCAGGAGTTTCGGACTTTGATGGTCGGTCGTAACTTTGGCAGAGGGTCGCAGTGGTACTTCAAAAGGAAATCCGGGAAATTGACAACCGGAGTCAATTTTCCTGACAATCTGATTTTCTAGAGATCTGTTGAAGTACACTTCCGCCAAATTTTTTACATGAACACCTCCAGTTGGATCCGAACCTTACCTCCTTAAGCTCTCAGGCCTGTTTTCTTGCCCTTTGCATGCTGTACGACGGCCGACAATATCGCCTTTTTTTGCGGCTGGACCATCAGAAATCGAACAATCAAAGTCGGAAAATGCTGATGAAGCGACAACCTGCAGAGTCCTTAATGTTTAACACCGCGACTAGGGTGTCGGTGAGCAGCCGAGATTTCAGGTTCAGAGTATCCCCATACCTACGGAGGATAAGATCTCTTTGAAACATATAGATGCAGCCCGGAGATTTACGCAAATCTAATACTCGTCGAGAAGATAAATAGATCTCTCCAGCAAAACCTTCGGTCATTCGAAGGGAATTAGGATAGCACCAGAGTCCCGGAGACTCCGTGTTCGTTCGAATGGCACGTCAAAGCCTCGAAATCCAGTATAGCTGAATCAACTGGCCTGAATGCCAATCGTGTGCAAAATATGAGTCGACCTCCTCTCGACCACACCCTCCCTCGCTCGAGCTACAAGCACTACGTATTACTCGTAAAATAAAGTCTGGTATTCGATTCATTATTTTTACTATACTTCTATCATCCAAGAAAGTGTACTAATACTGATACTATCGTTCGTAAATACACCCCAACCCTAATGCCCACCCCCACCCGTCGACCCCTCAACCTCCGCCTTCACAGTCGTCAACACATACACATTCGCAATCGACACCAACAACCAAATCGCACACGCCAATATCGTCGTCACCCAGCCATTACTAAAGTCTCGTGTCTCCGGCTCCGCACCCACCTCCGCATCTGAGTGAGTGTACGAATCTGAAGCAACTCGTCCTGGTGGGTGTAAGGATCCTCGCTCACGCTCTGCTCGCACCCTCATCAACCCCCTCGAACTCATCACATAAATGAACGGTAACGTGATAAACGGCAACACGATCGACAACACCACCTGTGACAGCACGAGCAGCGTATCGATACCCTTGCGGCCGACGGCGATGGCTACGACCATGGAGGGGATGACGGCTAGGAGACAGGTGAGGAGGCGGCGGACGACGGGCTAGGGTCGGGGAAGGGGTAGTGGGGAAAGGAAGGGAAGAGGATTAGCGAGGATAAAAGAGAAGAAGGTTGGGAGGAACCTTACCGAAACACGCCACTATAAAAACCCCCCTGAAACGGCTTGTCTAGCGACAGTTACGATGATCGACGAGCTCTACACAAATACACATATCCGGGTCAACAATCAAACTTTTCGCACAACTGTGAATCGAGAACGAACGTACCTATCCAGCACCCAACAACGCAATGGCAAGCAACGTAGTCGCGCCTAAGGAGAAAGAAGTAGTCAGTACGTCCAACTTCGACGGCCTAATACTCGAGCTCTAGACTCACCCTGATCAACCAAATTCCTAATCAAAACATACGCATCAAACAACACAGCCGGGGATTTTCCATCCGTGCGTTCCTCCGTCCCATAAAAAACACTCCTCTCGCCAAAATCACGATCCTACGGGGCGTGGTGCGTCAGCAACGCTCGAGCGAGATACAACGAAGCCCGGACTCACAAGCTATTAATCATATCGGCAAACCCCAACAGACTCACCGTCACATCTACCACCCCATGATACACATGTTCCTCCACAAACTCGAGCGAGTTGTTCTCCCTATCGGCGTGTTGGTTCGCCCGAGTTGCGAAGGTGCTTGGAGGTGGGATGCGGAAGGCGGAGAGGACGTAGTCGAGGTGTTGTCTCCATGATATTTCCATGATGAGAATGTCTTTGGTAGAGTCGCTCAAGGACGAGTTGGACGAGTTGAGAGAGGAGGAGATGGTGGATGTCTGGGAGAATACGTTCTTGTGTTTACTCGATACCTGATCTTGTGTTGCGAATGCAGACCCGAAGAATAGACTGTGCGGGCTCACGGCAGTCCCGATAATCCCCGGAGCTACCCAAACCGATAAGAATCAAAGCATGTACAGAGAGAAAGATGTTACTCACAAAACGCCCCGTTCGGTATCACATGCCTCGACAGCAAATGCCCCTCAAACACCAATCCCCACTGCACATCCACCTTGGACACAATAATACACATACACACAAACACCGCCAGTACCATCCCAGCAATCCCCCACTCAAACAAACGAGCCGGTCTCCCGCTCAACGAGTCCCTCAACGCAAGTAAGAAAACGACATCAAACGCCGTGATCAGGACTCCATGCCACAGCTCTAGTTTGGGGAACAATAAACAGCGATCGCGCATCCGAGGAGTTTGGCTAGGTCGGTGGTGATAATCGCGATTTCTGAATTCACGTAGAGTGGGTATGACAGGCCCCAATGCCAAAGGAGGATGCGCTGAGGGCGGGAGTGGAGGAGGCGGCAGGAGGAGGCGGGAGTGGGAGGCGAGGTCTGGCTGAACGGCGAGCAGATCAGTATGGGCAATAAGTAAAAGCAGGGGAGGGGGAAGAGGGGAGGGGGACGCACCGAACCCAGTCACACACCCATCCTATTCGCCATTGTTTGGAACAGCACAATGAATAGACCCGCGAGGAGTATGAAGAATAAGATCTAAGAGTTGGTAGCCGTAAGATGAGTTCGCTTCAAGATCGACGCCCCAATCGCCCCTAGAAAAGCGAACAGAAAACAGATCATGAGATGGGGTGAGATGAGACGACAATTGCGAACGTGCGGATCGAAATAGGCCATGGCGCAGACCATTCCAACGCCAGTATGTTTCCGAAGATGGAGGAGGACAGTCTGCCATCGAGATGGTTTTGCTGTTGATGCATGATGGCTCAAGATTACTCGTTTTCATTGTGCTTGACTTGACTCGTACCAGCAAAAGCCATGACTCGGACGTTGATGATGGTGATGGACGGGGAAAAAGAATGAAAGTCCGGCTTCGACCAGGTTAGGGCATTACATAAGGCAAAGAAGCCCAGTACACAGCGGATAGCGACGAAACAGTGGTTTCTGAAACATTGACGGAGAACTCTTCTTGCCTAAGCCTTGCCTCGAGGTCGACGTGTTGACAGATCCTCATGAGGCTCCAATCAACCCGGATCCATTCCAACAACGAAACACAAGAACTTGGAGGTCTGCAGGGAGTGATTCGAGTGTTGTTTGAGTGCGAGGGAGAAGGTTCAAGAAGGAACGGAGGCTAAGGTGAAGATCATACATTAGCCGAACCGACATATATGAGCTTGGCAGTCCCGAGGGAGAGGAGAGTAGTGTTCTGTGCTTCTCGTTATCGATGGAAGGAGCGAGACTAGGTGGCCGCGTAGTCGGGTAAGTCGAGTTATAGCGGACGCAGTCTGAGTGTCCTGGCGGAGTTTCTTGCGAATGCTACCGGTTCTTGTGCGCGAGCAAAAAATTGAGTGAGAGAAAGGGTGGTTTAGCAGTGAGTATACAAGTAGATTGGATCGGCTTCCTCCGCTGAAAATTGCCGCCGTGACTCTGTGTTGGTGCTGTATCAACGTTGGGTGTCGTGGGGATTCGGAAGAAGGCGAGTCAAATAAGCGCACATCACCAATCTTCACTCAAACTGTCATCATCGTCCAGCGTGCCGTCATAATATTGTCGTCCTCAAACAGCGTCCTCACAGATACACCGCATAACAGTTAGGCTTCAGTTCATACGAAATGATACCACTAGTGGCCGGCCAGGGTTGACGTTGAATTCTCCCCACTACCACCCACCCTCATCATGCCCGACGACGCGTCCAACCTCACTCCGGAGATGCGGGAAAGGACTCTATCCAAAGGAGACCAAATGGACGAAGGAATCGACAACTTCGAAGGTGAGCTGGACTTTGGAATGGTACAGTTTTATCACGTCCTAATTCCTGCTACTTGATACTCTGTCGAAGTTGCTAGACTCTGCTCTTAGATCAAAACCCTATACAAACATTACATTTCACACACAGAATTCGTCCACTATCCACCCAAATCCGAATACAGAGTCGACTCACCAAACCAGAACTTGTCGCTTATGCACGAAAGCACGGTTTAGCAACCGACCAATTAGACTCCCCGCATCCCAAGTGGTCCACCATCTTTCATTAAGTAGACTCAAGGCTCTGTGACATACTCATCGTGAAACGAAAAAACGAAATGTTTTACAGAATGCACCCTAGACGAAAGGAAAACAACGAACCCTTTTCCTGAGGCACTACTCGGGTATAACCTCGAAATTTGGGCCAGAGTAGCTGATACACCCATCAAACAGTTGGTTGTACGCCGAGAAAAGTGGTCCCCGAGCTCTCCGAGTGACAACGGTCCAGGTTTGCGACTTCACGCCAAGATCTCCAGTGAGTAGACTTTGGTTTGTCAGTACATAACCACGGCGACTCATCGACATCGCCCAGCCGGCTGCTTACAGGCAGAAAGGGCAGCATCAACCACGAAATAGACTGTACGACAGGATTGCAATCCTTATGTGATCACTACTGGAATCTAGTACCGGCCGTATTTACTCTCTTGTGAAAGGCCCTATTGTTTTCTTCGACCCCATCTTCCGCGTGAGAACGATATAGGCATATCAGTCAAGGCCACCCGCGAGGACGACTATGGAGGGGACGGCGGCTAGGAGGCGGCGGACGACGGGCTAGAGTTGAACTTTCCGGGCACACGGAGTTCGGTGTCAGCGATTTGCTATGGCTGAGATTCCTCGGCGCGATCGGTTGCGTGCAGGATGTCAAATCACTCGATATTCCCGACCAAGAATAAGACGCTCTACAAGGTTCCCTCGGGAATAGGTACAAACACAAACCCATGGCGACACAGCATGGAATGATCCAACATTGGTATCAGGCTATCGTATCTTACTGCTGTACAGATAGTGAAGCCCGACATACTATAAATTCCTGAACCAGCCAGGAGGATACACAGAGCAGAAGAATATTGGAAAAATGGGATTTCAATCACCTTGAGCCCTCCACAGTGTTGACATTATCCCCCCACACCTTACACCACACTCTGAGCCGGGTTTGAGGGTGGTTTGTCCATCTCAAATCTTCCTAAAGTGCCTCTTTCCTCGACTTCCGCCAAAGATTGCTGAAGGTCAATGGTGCCATGACGGACAGCCGCAGAGTGCTGTTGTGAATTACTATTTCCCCTTTCAGCAAACTGCACCGTCGATACCATTTGCTGTACACTGTCCACAGATTGGCCATATGCGATTCGTAGGACTATGAGGGTTGGAGCGATTGCCTACGACCGGTGGGCTTTCAACTGAGTTACACGATCAAATTAGGTGTGGATGTGACTGACCGCCATATGAACGGAAATTGTACCGGAGTCGAAAGGGGCGACACCTTTATTCTCGGAATCCGTGACCAAGTGAAGAATAACAGTCACTACCTGCGTAATGGAGAAAATGAGTCCGGTTTCGAGACTATAGCAATCAATCAGTTGATCAATGATAAGGGCCAAAAAGTGAGACGTGAAGGTAAGCGGCATACATTGTGGCAACAAATATCTTGTGCTTGTTGTAGACATCACTCCGAGTTATCTGTCTTGCCTGGCGTGTCATCAACCAGATACGACCAGCTATAGACCGAGATCAATCAGCTGGAGACATACGTATTCTGAAACGGTTGAACCCACCCGTCAGGAGGGTCAATAGAGAGCTGTACACGGCCGTGATTATTATAGCCACCTGTGTGATAGCAATAGACCTTTCATAGATAACTGTATTGTGGTGACGGTACCCCGCGATCATGACTGCAAGGGCTACAAAACCGATCACTAGTGGAAGTTATCATGTGAGAAAGAAAAGGAGGGTTGTGCGCCTTCGCGGAAGCTGGAACTTGAGTTGCTCACCGTTTGTAACAATCGCAACAAAAGCAAAAGGATAGAGGATCCGCTTGCTGTGTCCCCAAATAACATAGCAACGGTGAACCTAGTGAAAATATAAGGCTCTCAATTCTGGGAGTCAGTCAGAAAACCCACCATCAAGTAGTCGAAGATACAGCTGGGTGGCAGCGATTCAGTAAGCCGTGAATGTTGGAGGAGAACGACTATGAAACTCACCCTATCATACCGCTAGTTAACGCACTCAAACCCCTTGGTTGTAAGCACAGTCTCAGTTCCCATTTCCAACCCATCAGAATCAAGTCAAAAATGCGTACCACCATGCAGCGCGTTCCGAAACTGAATTTTCACCCCAAATGAGTTTGAAGAGAGGGACATAATCTTCTGACTTGATGGCATTGAACGCAACGAGAATTTGGTCCATATTGGTCCGCACGCCAAAAACATTATTGATGGTGGTCAGCACGAAAAGAGCGATGATCCATCTCATGTATGCTTTCGAGGCGGAAGATTCACGGCGGCGCCAAAGGATGTTGATAGACAGCCCAAATATAATGATGTACATTCCTGCGAAAGTGGACGTGTTAGCATTCAGCGGCCCCGGCGTGGGTATCGATATGACTTGGTACCATATAGCAGAAACATCGACTGTCAACGTAATGGGAAAAGGGATTGTAAGAAAAGGGTAGAGATGCACAGCGGGGGTGAGCAACGTACCGACAAGAATGCTATCGGGAAGACAATGACCGTGCTAACGGAGGTGTAAGGTTCTAAAACGACTTGATATGCAATATCCTCTTCTGAAGCCATCTGGTGTGGAATGCGGGGGGTTTCTGTGGATGTGATGCGAGCCAGGACGACTGAGCCGTTCTTTTATCTTCGGGGTAATCAGTACGTTGACTAAATTCGTATTGAGCGAAGATATATGCTCTGCACCGTGGCTGAGACATGCCCAATAGATTCCACGCCGGCATCTAAGAAAACCTATTGCAGTTGCTCCAAGCGCACGACTATCTGATCAGTAGGACAGACTCCCCGTTGATAAGAGTCGTCATAGTGAATAATATCTTGTTCGTAGAAGATTGAACCTGATACAGAGTGCCCAGTGTCAATGGATTCCTGCAAAAGTACACCGGACAAGCTACTATTGCTGCTCGTCCGACATGACGGCCATTGAGCCATCTATCGATACCCTAGAGGTGAACGTGGCAAGTAAGGGTATATCCCATCCGTAAAAGTCCAAACGCACCCGAACTTGGAGTAGTCCTGCAACCCCTATGAGGTCTCACTTCCCTATCGAGGTCGCGTCGCGATTTGCGCGTGTTGGAAGCCAAGAGTATCGTAAATCTGTTGGTATTCGAGTATTCAACTCCGCCAGAATCCCAGGCTCATTCGAGGTGAGGCGAGAATGTCTCTCAGCAATGACAGGCCTTCTGATCACCGGGAAGGAGAGACTAGCTGAGATCCATCTGTTGGATACCAGAGAAGCGATGGAAGAGACTAGAGTGGTATGATGGTGGTTCAGTTTAGAGTGGTGGTCCGTGTGAACTGGGTTGTGCCTGCCGCCGATGGCCCAGGGGGCAGAGAAAAAGATATTCGTACAATGTCTATAACTATGTATATTGCCGATGACTATTCGTATTCGTATTCGTGTACCAGTACTAATGCTATCCGTTCGTAAAATACACCCTAATGCCCCCCACCCCCACCCGTCGACCCCTCAACCTCCGCCTTCACAGTCGTCAACACATACACATTCGCAATCGACACCAACAATCAAATCGCACACGCCAAAATCGTCGTCACCCAGCCATTACTAAAGTCCCTCGTCTCCGGCTCCGCACCCACCTCCGCATCTGAGTGAGTATACAAATCTGGAGCAACTCGTCCTGGTGAGTGTAAGGATCCTCCTCGCTCCGCTCGCACCCTCGTTAACCCCCTCGAACTCGTCACATAAATCAACGGCAACACGATCGACAACACCACCTGTGAAAGCACGAGGAGGGTGTCGATACCTTTGCGGCCGACGGCGATGGCGACGACCATGGAGGGGATGACGGCTAGGAGACGGGTGAGGAGGCGGCGGATGACGGGCTACAGTGGGGGTGGGGGTGGGGAGGTGAGTTGGGGGTAAAGAGACAGGGAAGGATGGGAGGACGAAACTTACCAAAACACGCCACTGTAAAAACCCCTCTGAAACGGCTTGTCCAGCTACAGTTGCGATAATCGACGAGCTCTAAAACATGAAAACACATTCCGAGGACGTCAGCGGTGTCCCATTCAATCAAGCTCAAACTCAACAAAAAGACCTTACCTTTCCAGCAGCCAACAACACAATCGCGAACAACGTAGCCGCACCTGAATCGTGCACGAAAGTCAGTATCGTCGACTCCTCCGTCTAACACTCTCGCTCTGGAACCTGAACTCACCCTGACCAACCAAATCCCTAATCAATCCATACGCATTAAACAACGCCGCCGGCGACCTCCCGTCTGTCCTGTCCTCCGTCCCATAGAAAAACACTCCCCCAGCCAAAATCAGGATCCTACGCGCGAGCGAGAGCGAAATACACGTCAGCAGCGCCCTCAAAAAGAAACAACACCGAAGCCGAACCCACAAACTATTAATCACAACCGCAAACCCCAACAGATTAACTGCCACATCCACCACCCCATGATACAAATGTGCCTCCACAGACTCGAGTGAGTTGTTATCCCTACCGGCGTGTCGGTCCGCTCAAGTGGCGAAGGTGCTTAGGAGTGGGGTCCGGAAGGCTGAGAGAGTCGAGTCGAGGGCGCTGTAGAGGTGTTGTTTCATTGGGGTTCCAGATTTCGGGATGTGATCGTGTTTGGCAGAGCTGATGGAAGAGTTAGATGAAGTGATAATGGATGTTTGGGAGGTGGGGGAAAACAGGTTCTTGTGTTTATTCGATACCCGATCTTGTGTTGCTAAAGAAGACCGGAGGAACAAACTATGTGGCATCACAGTAGCCCCGATAATCACCACAGCTACCCAACCCAACTGATAAGTCATTAAACCGAAGAACGAGAGGAGACATATACAGAGAGAGGGAAGGTGACTCACAAACATACAATGCCCCATTCGCAATGATATACTTCGACAGAAGATACCCTCAAACACCGTCCCCATTGAACGTCAACTCTCGACACGACAATACACATGCATACGGATACGGCCAAGACCTTCGGAGGGCAACCCATCAGCAACTTGCACTTGCACTTGAATTTTGAACTTCTGCTTACCTTGCCGGCGATCCCCCACTCGGACACCCTCACCGGTCTCCCCCTCAACGGATCCCCCAAAGCCAGTAAAAACGACATCGAACGCCGTTATCAAGACGCCATGTCACAGCTGTAGTTTGGAGAACAACAAACACAGCGTGATTGCGGATCCGAGAAGTTCAGCGAGGTCCATTGTGATAATCGTGATTTCGGATATTGGGCAGAGTGGATACAGTAGACTCAACGCTAGAGGAGGGTGTGTTGGGGCCGGAAGTGGAGGAGGAGGCGGCAGTGGGAGGCGAGGTCTACCCAAACGCCCGGGATCAGTTACGGGGAAGGGGAAGAGGGGGGACACAAGATCGAAGACCCACCTAATCCAGTCACACACCCCATCCTACTCGCCATCGTTTGAAATAGCACAGCGGAGAGACCTGCGAGGAGGACGACGAAGAGGAGTTGGTAGCGGTATGATGAGCCAGCTTCGAGGTCGACGCCCCAGTTGCGCCTAAAAAGAGAAAGGTGAGATGGGATGAGAGAAAGGGGGGTCGGGAGGTGGGGAATGTATGGATCAAGGTAAGCTTCTGTGCAGACCATCCCAACGCTAGTATGTTTTCGTAGATGGAGGAGGACGGTTTGCCAACGAGATTGAGATGGTTTTAATGTTATCGTCGTCGTCATTGCCGTTTATTCATTTTCGTTTGTGACTCGAATCGGAAGAACCCATAGCACTGATGAAGGTGCTGGTGGTGGTGGGTGGAGAGGGAACGAAGAAAAGACCGAAATTTAGGGCATTATATGACATAAGGGCTACCCAACGCAATGCACAGCGACGAAACAACGGTGGATTCGGATTCCGGAAACGTGGACGGAGACAGTTTTTGCTTTTTGGTTCTGCGTTGAGGTCATCACCTCAGCAGCGTTTGCTGACAGTTCCAATCGACCAGGATCATTTCCACAGCTAGCTGTAAGTTGCCAGCCGAAATCCCAGGGGACGATTCAAAGAGTTTTCATGAGCATGAGAGGAGAGAAGAAAAAGTGTCGCATCCGGTCGTCACTAGTATTAGTAAGCGCCCATTGCTATTTATCACTCAACCGTTATCGTCGTCCAACTTACTGGCCCGCGTTCCCCATAATATGATTGTAGTCCTCAAACAGCATCCTCATCTATACGCCGGGTAGCAACTAGGTCTTGGCTCATACAAAACGATACTTCCAGTCGCCCGAGTCGAGTTCTCCCAAATGCCATCAATTACTTTCATCTGACGACGCGTTCAACCTCACTCCGAGACCGCAGGAAATGTCCTTATCAGAAGGAGAACAAACGAAAGATTGGATCGACAGCTTCGAGGGTGAACTAGATCTCAGAGGGGTACGTTTCATTACGCTAGTCCCAAGAATACTCATTTCTAGGCTCTCCTTCCGGCCTCTCCTTTCAGATCATATGCTGAAGAACGAGCCAATCGGAACCCTGTATGAACATTGCACTCTGCACGAAGGGTCCCATCACTGTCCACCCAGGTTCTGAATATGGCGTCGCGCGAAAGCACGGCTCAGGAACAGACCCACCGGATTCCCCACGTCCCGCCGGTCGACCGTTTTTATCGAGTAGCCTCTAGGCTCTACAACCAACTACAGGTGAAAGAAGAAGACGGAATCCTACTGTCGGGTGCATCCTGGATGAAAGACAAAGAACGAAAGCTTCTCCTGAGGCTCTGCTCGTATATAACCTCAAAATTTGGTTGATCGATCCTGATACTCATCTAGCAGCTGCAGAGGAAGTTCGGACGTCCGGCAAAGCGGTATTTGAGCTCTCCGAGTAACGACGATCCGCGTTTGCCACTTCACGTCAATATCTCCGGTGAGTAGACTTTGATTCGTCAGTATATACCCACAGTGATTCACTCATAGTCCAGCCGGCTACTTACAGGCAGAAAGGGCGGCATCGACCACGACACGGATTGTACGCCATAATCATGGATTGTCGCCTCCTAGTGCTGTCCTTGCTTTCTGTGCCATCCCTCATCAGCGTCTTTGTATCATGATCCTAATTTGTGTTCAATATCAGAAACTAGTGCCGGTCGAACTCACTGCCTCTCGTGAAAAAATCCCATCACTTCCTCTGATCCCGTCTTTCACTTCAGAAAGAAATGAGTATATCAGTGAAGATTGGATTCGCAGGGTGGGGGGGGGTATTGCAAACGTGATTGCACGGTGACCTTGGCTATTCAGCGCTTGAAGTTGCTGAGCTGTAGATTTCCTACTGACATCATCAACTTCTATAAGGCATGTGCAAGGCATTGCACTGGCTCAGTGCAATTCGACGGTGGGAATGAAACGTCATCTCCTCCTCCATGACCAGAATCCACACAGTCGGACCCCGCGCAACTTGACTTTTACCACCACTGTCACCCACACACCACATCGCACAACATCAACACTGATCACGGTATGCAGAACATCAATGCGGGTCGGGACCAAGTGGTGAATGTAGGCCGAATCTTAGTAAAGAACTTCACTACTTCCGTCCGCAACCGTGAGTAGCGACTCCTCTCACCAGGAAGGCGTCCTGATCTCAATGTGCTCCAGGGCATTACAAGACTCTCTGGGACTACGTTGCAGGCGTTGCGGCTTCTCATACCGCGAAACAGCAGTGTTCACGAGGGGTGTGTCTTGAAGGTACCCGTGGAACGGTTCTGAAGTCCCTTGAAGAGTGGAGGAATGACAAGAAGGACTGCTCCATCTACTGGCTTTCGGGGGCCGCAGGCGTTGGGAAATCTTCCATTGCCATGACCGTTGCGAATTTGTGCGAGGAGGAAGGGCTCCTTGCCTCCTCGTTTTTCTTCCTTCGATCTGACCCAAATCGTAACAACCCTTCCGCCCTCGCATCCAGTATTGCGCACGGTCTCATCTCGACAATTCCGTTCATGCGGAGTCCCATCGAACGGAGGATCTCGAAAGATCCAGAAATTCTAGAGACCGAGTTGGATCGCCAGTTTCACGAGCTGATTGTCAAACCCACCTTGAAACGGCGACGTCGACGGTCTTTCCATGAATCTTTACTCAGGCGAAAGGTCCCGACTATCATCATCATCGACGGGCTGGATGAGTGCAGTGATGAAAAAACTCAATCAGGCATTCTCTCCGTTATTCAACAGGCAGCCCAACAATCACCTTACTTCCCGTTCCGCTTCATGATCTGCAGTCGCCCCGAGTCTTGGATCCGGGAGGCGTTCGCTGCGGACCCTCTCCGTCAGCTTACGAGATGGTTCTCGTTAGATGAGCATAACGCTGACCGAGACATCCGGCTGTATCTCCTCCACGAATTTGAGGAGATTTCTACCAGCGCCAAATACAGTCAAGTTGATTTCACTTCCCCATGGCCTTCACCCGACGACCTTCAATGCCTTGTTCAGCGAGCTTCTGGCCAGTTTGTCTACGTGGCTACTGCGGTCAAATTTATTAAAGAACCGTATAGTCATCCCATAACCCAACTGAAATCAATCCTCGATAGAACTCAGACTACAAGTTCCCGACTGGGAGCATCGCCACTACACGAGCTCGACACACTGTACCATGTTATACTCAGCGCCAATCCCCATAAAGAGAAGGTTCTCCCCATCCTTTCAGCCATCCTTATCCTTCCGCACGGTGCCACATCCCCAGCTTGTATCGAGTTGTTGCTAGGACTGCCCACGGGGGAAGTGACCTTGACATTGCGTGCAATGTACTCGGTGCTGGACATACGGGGTAGAGGGGATGGAATTCGTCTATATCACACCTCGTTTGAGGAATTTCTGGTTGATCCAAACAGGTCGTGTGATTTTCACATTGACATACCCGCTCAACGCCTCATCGTCGCTCGAAAGTGGCTCCAGAACCTCACTGCTAGTGCATTGCGGACGTACAGGTGCAAAATATCATAATTTGACAATTGGAAATTTCACCTACATCTTTGTAGGGTTCAACAACTCTATGACAAGGATACGAAGGCCTTCTTCACGGAGTGGATTGACTTCTGCCACCGTTCATTTCCTAAACCACCCTGGGATTTATTGAATGATTTGAAGAATGTTGATCTTAGCTCTGTATTCCTTTGCCAGCATGTTCTCCATCAGGAGCCTACTTTGTGGTACGCAGAGGAGGTAGCTCATGATGAAGCAATCACAGAGCTGGCACGGCTTGGATCCTTCCCGACGTCTTTCCCCTATCGTGCGGATTGGTCTCAGACATTTCGGGGGCTATATCAGTGGATGGAGAAATATGTAAGCACGGGTTTTTAATTCCTCTTTGAATGGACTTGTGGTGACCGCTACCAGTTTGATAGTAACAGCCATACCCACCCTGATGAGTATATGAACAACACTCATCGAAACACCGACGAAGTTGATCTTGTGGAGAGTCTCAAGGACAGATTCTCGGAGCACCCAAGGTGTTTCCATCTTGAACTGTCTGAAAAAGTACCTCCCCAGCATGACTTCATGTCCTGGGCTGTCCACGTCGCCACGGGATGTGAATGGTGGACTCGTCTGCGTTCTACACAAGGTGGACTCCTTCCTGATTGCGGGCCACTTCGCCTCACAGATTGCCACTGTGATCTCCGTAGGGGAAAAGGAAAGGAGCCGGCAGATCCAGCGCACCTTGCCTTCCAGGAAGCCTGTATGCAAGTTGTCAAGATTTCCGTCTCTGATTTCAAGACAATTGTCCGAGTCGCCGAGGTCAAAGGTCCCAAACATTTCGACTGTCACTTACTACAGATTTACGGGTTAAGTATCTCCACTACTTTGTTGGCGTCGTCGCTCCTACAACACTGTCGGCTTGAAACAGAGCTCTTTTCCCTCTGTCAGCCATTCCTCGAGCTTGCGAAAGGTTACCCACATATGATAGTGCCGTCAGAGCGAGGGAGGAAACAAAAGAAAGCAGTGCTTAAATGGGTTGAGGTAAGTACCACGTATCAGGTTTATGGTACTACTGGTTATTGATGTTTTGCTTTGTGGCGACGATATATGACTCTTGTCGTTGATATTTCATTTTGGATACAGACTCTCCCTGAAAGTTTTGCCGAAAAAGCTGAGGCTTTGAAAGCACAGGTTGTTGGCTTACCATGGCACGAATGGGCTAGCCGAGTGCCATGGCAAGGGTGGCCGGACCATGCGCGTAACAAGTTACCATACCGTGGGTGGGGACTTCAAAATTTTCAGAACGAGGGAGTTCAGAATAATTATAACGAGGAACTCTTCAGTAACGATAGACCGAACCCGCGCCACGGCACAAGATTTCTGGTAAGTAGAGTTTCAGCAAATCATCCGAGTCACAGTGATTTTACCAACACCTACGCCCACCTCTCCAGTTTTGGAAAAAGTAAAGACCTATGCCGCTCGGCTTGAAGCCTCGCACAGGGAAGGCAAAATGAACAACTCGTGCAACAAACCAGGAAGCACGATCGCAAAGGCTGCCGCTTTTCTACCTATCCCTCATTCAATATGCATCCGTGTACATGTATCCCTACTGCTCATCATCTTACTTCAAGTTGGTTGCGTTTACCACTGAGTCCTTTACCCTTGTGTCCCGCAACGCCACCCTACCGGGGTGCGTTCACCTTGCCGTCCAACCGACGGGTCACCTGGATCCACAGAGCGCGTATGAGACCCAGCGAGTGCGTTTGAGAAGTCTTGAATGACTCGCCAGACGTCATAGTGAATATGTGTCCCGGACTACATGGTACTGCCCGAGAGAGAGAGGGAAGTACTTACATCCTTCAGGCCCCAGGACTAGTCTCGACTCGAACTTCTCGTTACTGGCCACGCGTACAAACCTCTCAACAACGACCCCACATGTCCAAACCACATCTTCTCACAAAAGCAAAAAATTCATACAATGACTATGTGTATGTATATTGTCGATGACTATCCGTATCGTATTCGTGTACTAATGCCAATGCTATCCGTTCGTAAAATACACCCACACCCTAATGCCCCCCCGTCGACCCCTCAACGTCCGCCTTCACAGTCGTCAACACATACACATTTGCAATCGACACCAACAACCAAATCGCACACGCCAACATCGTTGTCACCCAGCCATTACTAAAGTCTCGTGTCTCCGCCGCACCTCCTTCCCCTTCCACATCCGGGATGGGGGTGTACGAACCTCGCTGATGCTCGGACGCTCGCACCGTCATCAACCCCCTCGAACTCGTCACATAAATCAACGGCAGAACGATCGACAGCACCACCTGTGAAAGCACGAGGAGTGTGTCGATGCCTTTGCGACTGACGACGATGGCGACGACGATGGAGGGGATGACGGCTAGGAGACGGGTGAGGAGGCGGCGGATGACGGGCTGGGGTATGGGAGAGGTGAGTGGTGAGTAGGGTGGTAAAGAAGAGAGAGGGAGGACTTTTGCTTACCGAAACACGCCACTGTAAAAACCCCTCTGAAACCGCTTGTCCAGCTACAGTTGCGATAATCGAGGAGCTCTACACCGACGCCACACGCGTCAGCTCGGGTGTCCCATGTACTCAAAATCAAACGAAAGGCGTACCTGTCCTGCAGCCAACAACGCAATCGCAAACAACGTAGCCGCGCCTAAAGACCCGGAGAGAAGTAGGTAGTCGGTACGTCAACCTGATACTCGAGGCTCTGACCAGTGACTCACCCTGCCCAACCAAATCCCTAATCAAATCATACGCATCAAACAACCCCACTGGCGACCTCCCATCCGTCCATAAAAAAACACTCCCCCAACCAAAATCAGGATCCTACCCGATGCGTCAGCAGCGGGCTCAAAACCGAGCGAGAGCGAGATACACTGCCAGCGCCCTCAAAAAAAAAGAACAAAAAACGACGACTCACAAACTATTAATCACAACCGCAAACCCCGACAGACTCACCGCCACATCCACCACCCCATGATACACATATGCCTCCACAAACTCGAGCGAGTTGTTCTCCCTATCGGCGTGTTGGTTCGCTCGAGTGGCGAAGGTGCTTGGAGGGGGGTGCGGAAGGCTGAGAGGGTCGAGTCGAGGGCGCTGTAGAGGCGTTGTTTCATTGGGGTTCTAGATTTCGGGGTGTGATCGTGTTTGGCGGAGCTGATGGGAGAGTTGGGCGAGGTGATAATGGATGTTTAGGAGGTGGGGGAGAACGGGCTCTTGTATTTATTCGATACCCGATCTTGTGTTGCCAAAGCAGACCCGAGAAACAAACTATATGGCATCACAGTAGCCCCGATAATCCCCACAGCTACCCAGCCCAACCGAGAAGTCATTAAAAGAGAAACGGGAGGAGACATGTACAGAGAGAGGGAAGGTGACTCACAAACATACAATGCCCCATTCGCAATGATATACTTCGACAGAGGATACCCTCAGACACCGTCCCCATTGAACGTTGACTCTCGACACGATAATACACATGCATACGAATACGGCCAAGACCTTCGGAGGGGGCAACCCATCAGCAACTTGCACTTGTACTTGAGTTTTGAACTTGTGCTTACCTTGCCAGTGATCCCACTCGAACACCTTCACCGGTCTCCCCCTCAACGGGTCCCCCAAAGCCAGTAAAGAACGACATTAAACGCCGTTAGCAAGACTCCTCGGATCCGCAATCGCGCTGTGTTTGTTGGTCCCCAAACTGCAGCTGTGACATGAAGTTCAGCGAGGTCGGTTGTGATAATCGCGATTTCAGATATTGGGCAGAGTGAATACAGTAGACCCCAATGCCAGGGGAGGGTGTGTCGGGGCCGGGAGTGGAGGAGGCGGCGGTGGAAGGCGAGGTCTACCCGAACGCCCGGGATCAGTTACGGGGAAGGGGAAGAGGGGACACAAGATCGAAGACCCACCTAACCTATAGCTAGTCACACACCCATCCTACTAGCCATCGATTGAAACAGCACAGCGGAGAGACCTGCGAGGACGACGAAGAGGAGTTGGTAGCCGTATGATAAGCCTGCTTCGAGGTCGATGCCCCAGCCCCTAAAAAGAGAAAGGTGAGATGGGATGAGAGAAAGGGGGGTCGGGAGGTGGGGAACGTACAGATCAAGGTAAGCTACTGCGCAGACCATGCCAACGAGATTGAGATGGTTTTGTTGTTGTTATCGTCGTCGTCATTGCCGTTTGTTCATTTTCGTTGTGACTCGAATCGGAAGAACCCATGGCGCTGATGAAGGTGCTGGTGGTGGTGGGTGGAGAGGGAACGAAGAAAAGACCGAAATTTAGGGCATTATATGACATAAGGGCTACCCAACGCAATGCACAGCGACGAAAAAACGGTGGATTCGGATTCCGGAAACGTGGACGGAGACAGTTTTTGCTTTTTGGTTCTGCGTTGAGGTCATCACCTCAGCAGCGTTTGCTGACAGTTCCAATCGACCAGGATCATTTCCACAGCTAGCTGTAAGTTGCCAGCCGAAATCCCAGGGGACGATTCAAAGAGTTTTCATGAGCATGAGAGGAGAGAAGAAAAAGTGTCGCATCCGGTCGTCACTAGTATTAGTAAGCGCCCATCAATATCTATCACTGAACCGTCATCGTCGTCCTGGCCGGCGTTCCCCATAATATTGTTGTAGTCCTCAAACAGCATCCTCATTCGGAGTCATCTATACGCCGGGTAGCAACTAGGTCTTGGCTCATACAAAACGACACTACCAGTAGCCCGAGTTGAGTTCTCCGAACTGCCACCACTTACTTTCATCTGACGACGCGTTCAACCTCACTCCGAGACCGCAGGAAATGTCATTATCTGAAGGAGAACGAACGAAAGATTGGATCGACAGCTTCGAGGGTGAACTACATTTCAGCGGGGTACGTTTTCCTTACGCTAGTCCCAAGAATACTCATTTCTAGGCTCTCTTTCTCGCCTCTCATTTCAGATCATATGCTGAAAAACGAGCCAACTGGAACCCTGTATGAATCTTATACTCTTTCCAAATAATTCCACCACTATCCAAGTTCTGAATACGGCGTCGCGCGAAAGCACGGTTTAGGAACATACCAACCGGATCCCCGATGTCCCGGGTGGTCGACCGTTTCTCGTCGAGTAGACTCTGGGCTTTACTAGTAACAACTACAGGTGAATTGAGAAGACGGAATCCTACT
>JANHQD010002464.1:0-10818 GCA_024721195.1 Marasmius sp. AFHP31
CACCACCCAGAGAATCCATCGAGTTGCGGGCGCTGGTGTTCTATGACTGATGTCAGTCGCGAGAAAATGGTCGTTAAATGTATGCGATTCATCGGTTGTATGTATAACAAAACAAGGAAGTATCGTGTAGACTGGATAGAGGACGTCAGTACGCATGAAAGCTGTGTCCAGAGGAATCTCCACGAACCAAATACCACCATATCATATGGTGTGGTATGAATGAAGTTATGACAACGGGTCGCGGTCCGACGCGTGCTGAAGTAACTGAAGGCCAGTTTAGTAAACCCCTGGACCTCCGATGTAGCAGCGAATGCCAGCGTACTGACGATATCCAACTGGAGAGCCGCCTAGCACACAGGCTAAGTGTAGGATGGCCCTGCGCGAAGAGTCAGAGACCAGGGGCGATAGTAGCATCAACTTCTCGACCTCTTCCTCGGACCTAAGCCGATAGAACATTCCGTGAAGGCGTATCATACTCTACCACCAAGGGGTTCGTTCAGGAGAAAAGGTGCGTGTCCAAGGACTAGGCCTGTAACTTGCAGTCCGATACTGTGAGCTGTTGATCGTGAAGGTCAGCTTTTTTTTTTTTTTTTTTGTTATCAATGTTTATTGTGCGCGAGGCGGTCGCCTATGTTGCACATAGTCTCCCCTACGATTCCTATCTACCTATTCTACACGGGGCACCTGCCCCTGTGTCCCCTCTCTCCGAAAGCCCCAACGACGGAGCAAATCCCCCGTTGGTCCGAGATTTCCAAGTCTCGTTTTTGACGGCAGTGGGTATTGGTAGACAGATCGGCGATGCTCGTTGCCAGTTCTTCGTCTCGTATGTGTTGTCCTTTCACGCGCCTACTAATGTAGACGCCGCCGTCGTAGACGGCCCTCGCGTTCGCGAGGTAGAGGGTGATTATTGCTCAATGCTGATATCTCCGTTTTTCCATAAGCGTTTCCTGCAACTCGAGTAGTCAACCGTTTAAGTGCAAGTTAGGTAAGCTCACCGAATGAGGAACGAAGCCGCTTTGTACATCGTACGTATCTTATCAGCTCAGCGACGTCCTTTTCCTTCGACATGATCATCTGTGCCAGTGACGTAGCCCTCTGTCCCAACCTCGTCTTCAGGTAATGGCGTTCCCTCCTATAGGCGGGGCACTCGAACAAGTAGTGCCTTACCGTCTCGCGCGCAGACGTTGCTGTGCCCCTGCAGTGAGGGCAATCCGGTGACCCCGACTTCCCTATCCTATGTAGGTGGGCATTCAGTGCGATGTGCCCTGATTGGAGCTGAACAAGCAAACTGCACCACGATCTTGGTAGTGCAGCCAGCGCCCGGTGCATCTTGCTTGGGACAAAGTCCACGTTTGCCGGGAACACCCTCCGGTAGCGAGGCGACTTGCGGAATCTCGATTCCCAACGCTTCTTAACCCTCCCCATGAACGTCTTTCTCGCCATGGCCAAGCTACTGGGTAGTGGCTTTCGCAGCACCTTTGGGAGGGCGCTGGTCTCGCTCGTGTCTCCCTCAGCTGCTCTCTTGGCATGGTGGTCTGCCACCTCGTTCCCCTCGATCCCCCTATGACCTGGTACCCACCGGTACGTGATCCTTCTTCGGTTTGATAAGGAGTGTAGCGCTTCTATTGTCAGCCGGCCGGTCCTCACTGTCCGTAGCTTCAGAGCCTGAAGCACGGACCTCCCATCGAGGTTGATAGAAATGGGCTGGGACGCCTTGTAACACTTTCGTGCTAGGTGTAGCCCGAGTAATGCGCCCGCTGCCTCCGCATCGTAAGATGAATAGTGCGCGTCGCTTCCCAGCCGGTGCTGCAGACACTGAACTGCCCCCTTTCCTCTCTCAAATACTACTGCAGCTGCGCCCACTTGGCCCCCATGGCTCGAGCCGTCCGTGTATATCATGACAGGCTCAGAAAGCCTTCTATGCGACCTGATGGCTGTGTTCTTGTCGTTCGGGATGTCGAGTGTGAAGGCTGGGAGGTAACCCGGGGGTCTGGACGGTACGTTGATGGTTTCTATATGCTTCGGGTCGGGGGGACTGAGAATGGCCGGTAGGAGATGGAGAGGGGACGGGATGCGGGAGATATTGCGGTGCCTATACCTGTTCCTACAGATATCATGCAGCGGGTGTGAGGGGGGAAGGGAGTATACGTGAGTTAATTCGCTAAAACAGCGCTTTTCGAGGTACAGATCCATAGGTAGGAGCCCTGCCTGCAACTCCATGACATCAGTAGGGGCCGATCTCATAGAACCTGTTACACTTAGCAGTGCGACGCGTTGTATCTTCTCGAATGCAGTGAGGGCTGCCACCGATCCTCTCCTGCGCTTACTCTCCCCCTCGATGTAGGGTGGTGTGAACCACACGCTCACCCCATATGTCATCTTTGGGATGACCACTGTCAGATACAACCTTCGCAGGGAGGCCATACCTAGGCCCTTTGCTTGTTTAGCCAACCTCTTGTATGCAAGCACAAGCGAGGTGGCCTTCGCTGTGGAATATAAACGCTGCTTGGTCCAGCGTAGTTCCTCATCAACCCATACCCCCACCAGCCGGAGTGATGTCTCTGCCTTGACCACCGCCCCTCTAAGTTGTAGTGTCGGCCTTGCCTCCGGTTTTGTCTTCCCTGGATTTGAGGGATCCGGGACCCTCCTACGTGAGCAATGCATAACACCAAGTTTCGCTATTGAGAAGGTGGAGTTATGGGCCTGTGCCCACTCGAATCCCCCCTTCTCACGTTCCATGAAGTCCCGTAAGGCCTTGTTGGACTCCTCTAAACTGTTTGCGACCGCGACAACTGTCTTGTCATCCACGAACCCAAGTAGCATCGAGTCCCTACCCCCGCGGATCTCAATGTCAAAGAAATCTGCATTGTAAATGAGGTATGCAACCATCGAAAATGGGTCGCCCTGGCCTATGCCATTATCCACACCAAATTCCCCAGAGACATAATCCCCGAACTTCAATGTGGTCCTTCTGCCATTGAGCAGCACCTGCGCAAATCTGACATACGTGCCAGGTATCCGTCGCCTGCGCATATTCAACAGCAGTCGGTCCGTAACCGCGTTTGGAAACGCACTGTTGATATCAAGTGACAAGATTGAGACAACCTTGTTATTCCGCCATGCATGACGTATGCAGTCGACCAGCAAGTGAAGCAGGTCTGTTGTCGTCCTCCCTGGCCTCCCACCAAATTGGTTGGGGGGTAGCAGCCCATGCTTCTCCGCTAGGTAGACTATGTCCTCGGTCACCACAGCCGTCAACACCTTGGCCATTGTGCAGTATAGGGCAATGGGACGGTAGGATGAGGCCACTTTGTAGGTGTCCTTCCCTGGTTTCCGCAACACCACCGTGGTAAAGAGATGCCATGCCCGTGGGTATATGCCACGCTCAAGGACTGCTCGAAATATCTGAAGAAGTAAAGGAATAATCTTGGGGGCACACCTCTGTAGGACCACATTTGGTATGGCGTCGGGGCCAGCTGCCTTGAAAGGCTCCAGCCTCTTGACTGCCCTCTCTATTGATGAGACTTGGAGGTGAGGCGGGTCAGGGAGGGGGTTTACCCCCGCTCCACTCATCCCACCCTGAGGTGTGCTAGGTCTCGGTGGAAAAAACTTTCTCTTGAGCACCTGAGCCTTTTCATCATTGGTCCTCGCCACTCTCGTTACACCATCATCCTCATACATTAGAGGGGGAACGGTGGTCGGAGCAGTGGAGTCAGGGACTTCCGATGCGTACCGCGCAGCAGTGTACAGCGAGGAGCCTGTGACACCCTCCAGATAGTCTTCCCAGTGGGACTTCTTTGCCTCTTCGATCGCAGCACTGTAACTGTGCTCGTGATCTCGCATTTCCCTGTGGATCATGTGTTCAGTATTCGTCCTCCACTTGTATGAGGTATTACATAGCCTATTTAGCTTCCTTTTCATCTCTGCGAGCTTGCCGTTCCACCAACGGCGCGAATTTGGAGATGGCTTGCATATCGGGATCACCTGTGCAATGGTGTCCTGTACCGTCTTCGTAAGTGCCTGGACCGCCTCATCCAGTTGATCCTGGTTTTCTATATCGTCAGAACACTCCACGTTTGCCAAGTTGATACTCAGCTGTTTATTGAATTTTTCCCAATCCACCCCCCTAAAGCTCCTCCGCTCTCCGTCAATAGTCCGTCTGGCATAGAGGTCCACGACTGTCTGAACTGGAATGTGGTCTGCTCCAGGTGAGCGTAGATCAGGTCTAACCCTGCATTCGAGAATCATATCCTCGAGATTGCTGGAGTGGAACACATTGTCTGGACGGGTCCAGTTGCGTGTCATTGCAGATTGGAAAGTAGGGATCCCACAGGGCAGGGTGAGGTTCATGTCAAAGTCTACCAGCATTGACAGCAAGGGTTCGGCCCTGTTCTGGTAATGCGGGGTGAGCAGATGCTCATTCGACGGATCCTCCCATAGTGGGTGGTGGCGGTTAAAGTCGCCCACCCACAATAGGTGTGTCCTGCCCTCTTCGCAGGACCCAGCTTCCAGATATCGCTGCAGATGGGTCTTCAGGGCCCCCAGCGCGTTATCGTTGGCACCGTCGTTGTAGACGTTACACACGATGAACGTTCCGAAGTCCCCTCGGATTGCCACTACCGTGACATCTCCCGTCTCCGGGACATCTACTTGCTCCCAAGTCCCTGTGTCCAAATTCTTGTTCACCATAAGCACTGATCGAACCACCATCGCCCTCGAGCTGCTAGGACGTGACGTTGGGTAGAGGGTGTGCCACCGTGAACCCGACTTGACGTTTCCGTAAAAATCCTGCCAAGGCTCTTGAATGCAGAGGAAGTCGAAAGAAGAAGAGAGAGAGGAAGAAGAGGAGGAAGAAGTTTCGTTGATCACATCGTACGCTGCCACTCGAGACTTATGCAGGTTCATCTGTAGAACCCGCATCGGATGCTCAATATGTTCATTCCCAACCATGTAGTACAGAGGGTTGGGGGGTAGGCACCTCATCGTTGCCCCTCCGGGCTGCAAAAGACTCCATAAGAGTCAACTGTTGGAGCCCCTGAGATGGCTCCAGGCTCTGTTCAACATCACCCTCCACCCTTGCCATGTTGTCAGGGAGGGAGCTCCACGTCCATGCCTCTCCTGTAGGGTAGTATGGCAATAGGATCTCTGGCCTCCTTGTGCTGAGTAGACCACTGCGGCGAACAAACTCCGGGCATGACCTATCCCGACTGGAGTGTTCAGCCGAACCACAATTAACACACTTAACTTTTTGACCGGTGCAGTCCATCGCGTCATGTTCCTCGCCACAGGTGCTGCAGATTGGCCCTGGGTTCGCCGACGTCTTCTTCGGGCATCGCGCCGCAATATGTCCTAAACCTTGACAGTAGTAACAACGTATCTCTTCGAATGTCGGTTTCTCACCTGTACACCGCACGTTTAACCACCCGAACAAGATTCCGTGAAGCATCATCATGTTCGCAGCCTTCGCGGATGATACCGAAAGGAGGAGGTGAGCTCGCCGTTGGTCCTTCTTGCGAAGCCTGGGGTTCTTGCACCAGCGAGCTTTCACGACTGTTTCCGAAGGTATGTTGTTGTCCCGTTCCAGTTGCCTCATGTCCACATCATTCCCCGCCTCGAACTCAACTGGTGCAAACTTGACTAGCACCTGGTAGAGCCGTTGGTTGAGGTTGAGGGACCCTTCTAGCCTAGTGTGGAAGGCGGAATCGTTTTCTATAACTCTTAGCCATTTGGCCGCTTCCGACGAGTTCATCTCTGTCAGAAGGGTCTTCGAGTCTTTCCCCCACCTTGCCATAACGAATCGTGCGCCAGATGGTGCCTCGACATCCTCCAGTGTCCGGTTGAGCATCCCTAACAAGTCCATTGCCGTCTTCTTCGCTACCTCGGCACCAGCATTGCCATCAGCGAGCGTGAATCTGATTTGCCTTCGTTGGATCTCGTTCTGGGCCCTCATTCTTGCCTCGTCGATCTCTGGTAGTGTTCTTCTTGTTTTGCCGCCGGATGCCACCTGTGCGTATGTTCTTGTAGGCTGGGCTTCTACACGCTGATTGATTCTCTCTTCTAGTTGTAGTAGTCGCTCGCTGACGTTGTTGTAACCCTGTTCGCATTGGGATAGCGCGCCCCCTACTAAACCATCGATGGCCGAGATATGAGCTTCGAGTTTCTCGTCGAGCCCTAAGGAAGATTCAGCCGTTCCAATGGAGGTAGCCAGGTTAGACGTCACCTTTGTTGCTATTCCTTCTATTAATTTCTCCTCTCTAATGCTTCTCAACAGTGCTATTACCGCTTTCAGTGCCTTTCCCGTTTCTGGTCCGGAGTACGTCGGCCCAGATAGATCCTCCAAGGCTCCAATGAGATGACCAAACTCGGGGGAATTCTTCGATGGGATGAGGCCCTTTTTGTGGAGGGTATCGATGTGTGCCGTTAGGTTGTCCCCTCCAGCACTCACCGCCTCGTTCACGCCGCTCCTTGAGCGGCCGGTGTTCAGCCGTGTTGCAGGCGGTGGTTGACTGGAAGGCGGCGGTGGGGTTGATGTCGCGTCTGGTGAACCCATCGTCATCGTGCTGTTCCTACTCTTCAACTGTCGCTGGCTCGTGGTGCCGTCACTCTTGTTGTTGGTTTTGTTGCTCATCCCGTGAGGAATAGAAAGGTTGTGTATAGACTCTACGTTAATCGCGTTCCGTCGCCTGAGAGCCCTCCTCACAGTAAAATTTTACCGTGGGAAAGAGGGTGGTGGTGACGGTAGCGGATCAAGAGAGCCTCGTGAAGGTCAGCTACGTAGCCGAAGGACAATACTTGGTAGGGTAACATACCTTCTCCTTTGATACTGTCGACTCTCCACGTCTAAACTTTCGTGTACACCGCATAGAACCACCCATCCTTCCTTATTGATGTGCTTCCACAGGGGTGAATCCGAGCATTGTGAATGGGTATCGGGGATGGCTTGGTGGTAGCGAGCCTTGGAGACCGAAGGAGGAAGATCGAGCTGGCGCGAATGAACGGTTCGACAGTGAGGTTCAGAGGTCCTGTAAGAGCAGCTACCACAATTCATTTTCCTTGTCCGGTTGCTCGGGGAAGGCCGTGGAAACCGATAGATAGAAGATGTCGGCTTCCACCAGGTCGCTGGAACGTCTATCCCGAGACGACCCGTTTTAAGTAGCGGGGAGGAGGTTGAAGGCAACATGAACCTCGAAGCTCTTGGCACATCAATTTCAAGTGCGCGACGAAGCCGAAAACTCGAGCGCGGGGGTCCAAGGGGGCTCAAGCAAAATCTTGTTGACTGCAGGGACAGACTCGAGCATAGTAGGCAGTTCCAGATTACCCGGACCTTCCCTTCAGCCAAGGATCATGGAATCATCTTTCGAGTTGGAGGAGCACCGGAAAACATCAGGGTGGTGGGAGTGTTTAGCGTGGTGAGATGCGGTGGCGGCCAGCCTCAGAAGCATGAAAATCGCTGCAACGGTTGGATGGTTCTTCACGGCCTCATGTTTGTCCGTCTGAACGAGGTCTCTTTAGATCGCGAGGGGCTTTCCATAGCAAGAGCTTCGACTCTACTAATGCTAATGGCCATCCTATTGAAACAGAGCCGTTTGTGCCTTCGGAAGGTGGGGTTGAGCGGAAGACAGCCTGACAACTGGCCAGGTGGTGAAGGTACTGAGCTCTCGTTAACCGTGTACGGGGAAAGAGCAGCCTCAACGACATACCAAGACTGTCAACAGAAAGCTGCACGGCAAAGTCCGGACACAGCCACTCGAATCCAGCACGGGATCGATACGCGTCGCGTTGTCTGCTTCTTTCCCACCACCACCACTGCCTGTCAGTCGGTCAACTGTTTGCTCTCTTTATCTTTTATTTATCACCCTTCTCTTCTCGATCATGGATGACATGGATCAGGTTCAAGATTTTGCAGGTAATGTGTTATTTCACCCGCTATACAGCAGACCCTTGCTTACTTTTGAGCTAACAGGCCAACTCTCTTCTCTTTATGCTTCCTCTAACCATGCTTTGAACGGCACAAACTCGAACTTGGTGAGCGGTTTCTTATTATAACCCTCTATCTCACAAACTTTCTGGACTCTAGATGGCCTCCAATAACCTACAGCAGTCGCATGAGATTATCAACGGTTTGAATCACAGGCACACAACCACCTCTGCACAGGTATGTGTGCTGTGGTTTCTTTGTTTTGTGACTACACTCTAATGGCTCAACACAGGCCATTCTTGCGCTCATCGACCCAAACTACACACGTCGAGACACAAGACTTTTCTCTCAGATTAAACTCATCGCTCCAGAAGTCTTGCGGTTCACCGGAAACGAGGGATTTGCAAGGGTGGAACGGAAAATCGGCTGCTCGAGAGAGAGGTCAGAAGCAGAATACAAACCTACAGTGCGCACTTACCCAGATTATATGCGCTTTTTCTTTCACTGACCTTGTTCCAGAACTCAGCTTTTCCAGATCATATACGTGCACAGCCTTCCACCAGCTTCAAGCCCACCACAGTCGTCTTCAAGCCTTCCACCAGCACCTTCAGGACCACCAGTCTCCTCTTCAAGTATGAGCTCGGTTGAGGCTCCTATGGCAAACGTCAGCATGCGGAAAAAGCACGAAGATACTAACGTGACCTGGTGGATGCACCCACCCTCAACCAACAAAGTGGCAACGAAACTTGTGGACGCCAAAGACGAGGCGAGTGGCTCGTCTTACAGCATCTATGCTTGGATGCAAGAAGAGGACGGGTCTTTGATCTCGTTGTTGACAAAGCAGCAAGTATACCAAGACCACCATGGCTTCTGGACCGAGCAAGAGCTCACAAACCCACCCGACAACTACTCGTCACTCAAACCCAGCCAGATAGATGCGTTTATCACCTATATCGAACCGAAACACGCGTTCTTGACGCTGTGCAATGGCCACTGGAAGGCACGTGAACTCGTGAAGAACAACTACAAGTCGTGGAGGACGACGTGGAGCCATCGCAAGGGAAAGGAGGATAAAGAGAAGTCAGACAAAAAAGAGAAGGATAGGGCGGAAAAAAAGAGAAAGAAGGAGAAGGAAGAAGGGCAGCAGAAAGACAAGGAGGTCAAAATGAGCAAGAAACGAGACGACCGCAGCGTTAAGTCGAGCCTTCCGGTGATCAACATCACTGACTCCGACAGCAAAGAGGTGTGTTTATTCTTCTCCTCATCGGCCAGCGCACTCAAGTCAACCTCTCAGGAAATACAGGACACCGTGAAGGACGTTGTGAATGGGAACCTCAGTTCCAAGGTATGTCATTTGCTATCGTCTCACACTTGACGTTTGGCCGACAACTACTGTACAGAAACTGGGCGAAGCAATTGTATTGTGAGTAACGAGTGCTATATCAACTCCCTTTCTGATGGCTTCGACTCTCTAGTGCTAATGTGGACGTCAAGCAACTTGCTATTAAAGGTTTGACGTCCTCATTCCAGACATTCTTTCTAACTCAAACTCTGACCTCAGCCGCCGCAAACTTGAGTGCACCCGTCACTCCTCCTGCCGACAACCCAGCTCAAGCATCGGACAGTCCAGTCGTACCTGCTGCTGCCGCCTTCGTCCCTATCGACTTCATCGAGGACTTGGAGGCCAAGGTGAAAGCCCTCCCAAAGTCTATCCCAACTGCAAAGAAGGACCATGTCTTCAGCTGCTACGCTGTAGACCTGAATGCATTCACTTCTGCCATCGACAATGAAAACCTCTGGCCAACCTTCGACAAACCTCTCACGCAGATCATTCCAGTCGGCGACTACGACACACGCAAGCACCTGGTTGTCCGAGGAAAGTACGGACTGCCAGCCTTTGTGGCCTTGGTTCGACACCTCGTCTACACCCGCAAGATGGACCCCATCGTGTTGAAGCCGAAGTTGGAGCGGCTGGTGGAAACAATTGACCGGTACGTACTGTTTGCCACGCTGTGCTATTCGACCACGCTAACTTATTCCTCAGTGCTGTTGCCGTTGCTGGTAAAGCTTCCAAACAGCCGCCAGCGAAGAAATCCAAGAAGAGGAAGGCCAACGATACGCCTAACGGTACCAACCAAGTCACGAAGAAATCAAAGACTGCCGCATTGCCCCTGCAAATTCCTGACCTCATCAGTCCCAAGTACGTATGTCTATCGTTTCGTCTCTATGGACTGACTGTCTGTTTAGGTGGCTGTTTGCTGCCGACTGGAAGTCGGTCCCAGGGAACGAGTCCTTGCCCGAGGTGGACTTCCAGGCAGCTTGGGTGACTCTCGAGAAGGGCGACAAGGCCAAGCTAAAGGTATGTTTTCATCAAGCAGTCAAGCAGTTATTGACTTCTCTATTCTTGCAGCATTATCAGGAGCTCTCGCGCAAGAGGAACGCAGAGGTATGTCCTTCGACCTCTTCATTTGTTTTACAACTTTACTTATAGCTACATTCAGCTCGCCTCCGCCGCGTCGCCTCCGCAGGGCGCTACAGTGTGAAGGAGTTGGGAATCGGGTTGGACGCAGAGAGAGGGATGCGTGGTCTACTGGTGGGGGGTACTTGCTTTTGAGATGACCGTTTCAGTACTTTGTATTCGTACCTGTGTTTTGTAGTATCCCAGAAAACAATCGGACAATTCCTGTGGATTATATCGGATGAAATCGAATCATTTGAGAGCTATGTACCCTGTCCTACCGCACAAAAACTGACGATTAAATGTAATCCTATATCGTCCTATATCGTCCTATATCGTCCAATATCATCCCAGATCATCCTGAAAACAGCCCGCTTACGGACGATCTGGGACGATATCGGATGATATAGGATGATTTAGGACCAGTCCTATATCATCCTAT
>JANHQD010002464.1:10838-42432 GCA_024721195.1 Marasmius sp. AFHP31
TTTCATCAAGCAGTCAAGCAGTTATTGACTTCTCTATTCTTGCAGCATTATCAGGAGCTCTCGCGCAAGAGGAACGCAGAGGTATGTCCTTCGACCTCTTCATTTGTTTTACAACTTTACTTATAGCTACATTCAGCTCGCCTCCGCCGCGTCGCCTCCGCAGGGCGCTACAGTGTGAAGGAGTTGGGAATCGGGTTGGACGCAGAGAGAGGGATGCGTGGTCTACTGGTGGGGGGTACTTGCTTTTGAGATGACCGTTTCAGTACTTTGTATTCGTACCTGTGTTTTGTAGTATCCCAGAAAACAATCGGACAATTCCTGTGGATTATATCGGATGAAATCGAATCATTTGAGAGCTATGTACCCTGTCCTACCGCACAAAAACTGACGATTAAATGTAATCCTATATCGTCCTATATCGTCCTATATCGTCCAATATCATCCCAGATCATCCTGAAAACAGCCCGCTTACGGACGATCTGGGACGATATCGGATGATATAGGATGATTTAGGACCAGTCCTATATCATCCTATATCGTCCACGGATTTCTGACTGGGGCTCACCAGCGGAAGTCTGGGGACCTGGCCAGCGACTGACCAGGCCCAAAAGGTGATACCAGGGTCCACAAGTCTAATGAGCCTGAGGATTGCCTGAAACAGCTTTCCTTTTCGGAAATATGCTCGAAGACTTGTGGACCCTGGCAATTACCGTTAGAATTGTATGTACCTACAATATCACGTTAGAATAATGTTTGCTCGTCAGTAACTGAAAAGCGCGTATAAGAATTGTCAAAGTTGACAAGATGCCGCAAGACTGGCTAACGCACGTAAGTCCAACCAGCAATGGTTAGACACGGTCAGCCGAAACAACCTGATCAGAGAACGTCAGACTGGTCGGCGTAATAAGGCTCGATCAGACTAGTGTAGAATATCCAGCGCTACTCCACTGTTTCAATGTCGCAACATGTAGATAGGCGAAACATTTCTTTCATGCTAGATAGATACAGGAACGTATGACTAATTACCCTACGTACAATAACAGGCACAATGTTCAAATCTCCACCCATAATGTCCTCTAACGGCCTATAAGCATTGAATAGTCAATAATCGTCTCCATGGTGGATAGTTGAAAGATTCACCTTTGAGAGACTGGGTGATAAGCTCAGGATTCGTTCCAGCAGCCACGACAATGCACGATGGTTAAAGTGAAAGTAACAGGTCTTGTGATAAAGCTGGATAGTCTATCAGGCGCATATAGTCAGGTTGTGGAACACAATTGGCTATGGATGAGTGCGGTACCTATCTGCTGGCCAAAAGGAGCGTGTTCCGTCAAAGGGATCTGTAAGTCCTACAAAAAGCAGATTAGTGTAACCCAAGTGCACGATAGCCAACGCGCACCTATTTATGCCGCAAGCGTGCGTCAACTACAGTCCCAGATCTCTAGAGGGATCTCAGATTAATGAAGGGCGCGACGGGATGCTCAATGTCGTAGGGTGTTGAACCAGGACATGGCCACGAGCATGTTGGGGGTCTTACACGCAGGGGAGAGACCATAGAGAGCCGAAGGGAGATGACGGTGGTGGGAGGAGGGGGAGAAAGGATGGGCAGTTCTTTGACGATGTCAGGTTTATATACCTGACAGGGTGGTCCGTGTGGCGGTCATGAAAGCGGTTAGTGTTCAAGACAGATGACGTCGATAACAATGCATACGTCACCAACGTTGCATGGCCAACACTATGAATCGATGAGAGTTGAACGTTGAACGTTGAAACGTTAACGAGACACATATCCTATACTATACCGATGTCAGCTCGCCATTGAACATCTCCGCCCAAAGGTAAAGTAACAACTCACCCAAAATCCTTAATTATCCACTGAAACTTGTTTATATCCTCCGATAATGACTTTGATGAGCCTTCGGCGGCCAACTCGTCCACAGTGGTGGGGGTCGAATGTCAAGAGAGGCAGACGGCGCCTAAGAGTGTGCGCGTGGTCCTTGTTTGGAGGGCCAAACAAAGATTTCAGCACATGCCACAAGCGCCTTGGCGGCTGCACGGGAATATTTGCCGGGGTCCGGATTTGCCGTGATCGAAAGACCGGCAAACCACAAGTCCGAGACAGTGTCCAAATCCAGGCCCGAGTTAGACATTTCGGCCCGGACCTCCATCCACATTACTGTGGTAAGCAGCGCACGACGCATATCCCACTTTCTGTACTATCTATTGACGCACCCATTCTCGAGTCACAAGATTCCGTCAACTCCGGTAGAATGACGCAAACTAAACCAAAGGGCCCGTGCAACTGCCAAGGCGCTTGCGCTGAGACGTTTGTGGTAAGGTCCCTTTAATCCGACGAGTCCTCCGGGACATCTCATGGTCATACACTCAATAGACTGGGGGCAGCCTCCTCTCTCGAAATTGTGATACGGTAATTATAATCTTCTAAGGTGATCTCTCATTCTTCTAACACAGCCTAACCAATGCCTAGTCAGTGTCTCACAAGGTAAGGTTATTATAACGAGGTATTGTCTGCGTCTGATGATACCCTTTTCAGGTGCAACCAGTCTATTCACGTCTTACCACACCCTTGCGAGCACTACCTGTTCTAATGGTAGGTGCTCACTCAGTGTTCAGGCTGTCTTATTCTTATATAGTATCCACAGGCACTTGTAAATACCCAAAATACTAGCGCGTACCTGCCAGCGCCACAAGGCGCTGGTCAGGTCATCAGACTTCCGCTGGTGCTCTCGATTCCCTCCGTACGTCCCTCGAACCTTTCCTCCTCAGTGCCTCGGGAGTTGGATAAAGTGGAATTGATTAACTTTAACAGTCATATATACATTTCATAACGCAGTCTGGGCCAACTTAAAGGTTTGAACGAGTAGGTGTATTTGGAGCGACGCTGGACAGTAAATTCGAATATTTGGGCAACTCCAGCTTAGTTTGATTCCTGTGTAGTTCTTTCAGCGCCGTTGTCTCGAAACATATTCGGGGGAACCACTTACAACCTCTCGCTTTCCCCAGGGACTGAAACGGGCGTCCACCTCCTCTGCATCGGCTTCGGCGGAGCGTTTGCCCCAAGGACTGAATCGGGCATCGACACTCTCAGCATCAGCTTCGGCGGAGCGCTTACCCCACGGGCTGAACCGAGCGTCGACTTCCTCAGAGGACTAGAGCAACAAAAGAGTGAGATATGTTGTTTGGCGAGAGGATTGTGGAACTTACAGCCTCAGCCTCCCTCTTGCCCCACGGGCTGAATCGTGCATCCACATTCTCTGCGTCACGCTTGCCCCAGGGGCTGAAACGAGCATCGACCTCTTCGGCGGACTGAAAGAGAAAATCATATAAATCACTTTTCCGTCTAGCAAAGATCAAGCACAACTGACAGCCTCTCTCTTGCCCCACGGACTGAACCGGGCATCGACGCTTTCGTCATCCCTCTTTCCCCATGGACTGAATCGAGCATCGACACTCTCTGCATTCCTCTTTCCCCAGGGGCTGAACCTGGCGTCGACATCTTCAGCTTCAGCTGATCGCTTCCCCCATGGGCTGAAGCGGGCGTCGACTTCCTCAGAGGACTATCACATACATCAATATCAGTTTGACGGAGTCGATAACAGTAAGAGAATAACTTACCGCTTCTCTCTTCCCCCACGGGCTGAATCGGGCGTCAACATCCTCAGCTTCAGCAGATCGCTTTCCCCAGGGGCTGAATCGAGCATCTACTTCCTCGGCGGACTGTTATAACGGTCAGTATCTCATTGTTTATTATAAAGCACTTGTTAAATATTTCTCACAGCTTCACGTTTGCCCCAGGGACTGAAACGAGCGTCGACTTCCTCAGCACCTCGCTTTCCCCAAGGGCTGAATCGAGCGTCAACTTCCTCGGCATCCCTCTTTCCCCAGGGACTGAAGCGTGCGTCAACCTCTTCAGCACCTCGCTTGCCCCAAGGACTGAAGCGAGCGTCGACTGCCTCAGCACCTCGTTTGCCCCAGGGACTAAAGCGAGCATCAGCAGTCTCAGAATCTCTCTTGCCCCAAGGACTGAAACGGGCGTCCACATCCTCAGAAGACTGGGATAAACCATCAAGTTAGGTCTTGTGCTTGTAGAAGGACTTTTGAACGAGCTTACAGCTTCCCTCTTTCCCCAAGGGCTGAAGCGAGCGTCCACGTCTTCAGCAGACTAGAGGTAACCAACAAAATCAGAAGTTGTGCTTGTAGAGGGTTTTAAAGACTTACGGCCTCCCTCTTTCCCCAGGGACTGAAACGGGCGTCGACGTCGTTAGCATCTCGTTTGCCCCAAGGACTGAAGCGAGCGTCAACGTCTTCAGCGGCCTAAAAAAGAAAGGTGAGTAGAAAAATTCCGGGACCCCCAATCAACGACGAAGACACTTACAGCAGCGGGGAGGGCAGCACCGAGCACGCTGGTAGAGGCGATAGCGAGGTAAACAAAAACAACGAGACCGCGCATTGTCGATGTGAAAGTTGAAGAGGTAGTGCGTTCAAGAAAAAACAGTGAACAGAAGACCTAGGGAAGTCTGAGAAATCAGTGAATCAAGGCGGCCTCGTTTTATACTAAAATTGAGGCCTTACAATGCACCATGAAATCCCAAGCCTCCTGCCATAGCCCCTTGCCACTCGTTGATGCGCCTGGTGCACGATATCTCGACGATGCAAGCCGTGAACAAATCTGGCGGTGGCTGATTCATTTGCCCCTGTCTAAGGATAGATAAGTCAATTGATAACCAATTGTCGTGAATACATCCTGTCCAATGTCGATATCAGACCGAATCGACACCGACAGGGCATAGCAGATACCCACGGTTCTCCGACCCTCGCCGTCCTATTTTCGTATGCAGCGCGATGTGCAGCAAGTCCAACTTACAACCGACCCCGACTCCCTGGTGTCCAAGTCGGCGAAGTCTTACCGGCGTGAGCAAATCCCGGAGACGCTGAAGAATGGGCGCGAGGAGATTGGCAGGCCATAAATAGAGAAGGCTAGCCCGAGCGCCCCGGTGATGGTTATCCAGGCGCCATACATACTTGCGCTTTATTGAGGTAATCTGTCGTCTTTGATTGAAAAGGAACATAACGAAACCCCGGAAGTTCAGGATCTATCACGGATATTGAAGAAGTCGTATTGACCGTGTCCCCACAATTGACTACTTCATCCCGTTCGTTCGAAGGTTGGTGACTTTTACCAGCAACTCTCTAGAGCCATAACCCGGGGGAGAGATATGTTCGTATGGCGCCCGAACCTGATAAAAATCAACAAACTTGAAGGTTATTTGAACATAGTTATACATACGAGATCCGTAAAGTAGTGTAGTTGTACCTGCTGGCTGGTGCGAACAGTAGATGTCCTCATTCTCACTCTCCTTGACGTCGTGTTCTATTGCTATCAATAGAATCATCCACAAGGAAAGCCCGCTCGAAGATGGACCCTATTAGAGGAGTCAATCCTTAGCGTTGATATCGCATAGCAGTAAACAGTCAAGAACCGACCGATTGCCCCAAGGCTGTGATTTTGGAATTCGATACTGACCGGTGGCGTTTTGTTCGCTATTGAGTGACCCACAAGGTCAAGTCGTCCAACCGGTCATAGGCGGGTTTTTCTATTGATAGTAGAGAGTCTGGACAGATCTGAGCGCACCCCGCGATGGCCGTTCATTCATGATTATGTGAAACGGAGGCCGATGATCTC
The DNA here is from genome assembly GCA_024721195.1 of Marasmius sp. AFHP31. NCBI lineage: Eukaryota > Fungi > Basidiomycota > Agaricomycetes > Agaricales > Marasmiaceae > Marasmius > Marasmius sp. AFHP31. The sequence goes on from JANHQD010002464.1 coordinate 16,543, forward strand.
AACGAATAGTTCCAATAAAGGTAAGAAGGAACATCAAAGCCAATGAGCGTTTCGTACCTTCTTCTCGAGCCCAATCATCATTTTTTCTCCCCACTTTCGACCTCGCAATGCCTCACAAAGAACAAGAGGAGCCATACGACTCCGTTGCATACGAGCCTCTCTTGCGAGGCGATTCCCACTCCCCTGTCGATGGACAGTCAGTACCCAAATCGTTAACCAATGGCTCTTCCCTACGACGGTGGGAGTACAAAAATCGCCATAAAAGATTGGTGATCATCGTTCTGGGCATCACGAACGTGATAACCCTTCTCATCCTCTTCAGCCTGTGGTTCAATCGCGAGCCAATTCCGAATGCAGAGCTGCAGCTACTTTACTGTAAGTTCGGCATCCAAGTCATCATTGGAGGGAAACTGACCTTTGAGCACAACCACAGCACCAGCTAACCACCTCATCGAACATCAAGTTACCACCTTCCACAGCGCCATACAAGGTGATACGACTGAATACATGGGACCTCCTTCGCCCGAGGTCGACAAGGCTTGGAATGATCTTTATAAGTGTCAGTCCGAGCTCTATTGATTATCGGGCGATGACTGACCCATCCCTCGCTTCCAGACGGTCTCCAAAGGATCCCAGAAGACGAAGCCAAACTTATCCCTTGGAAGACCATCCGAATTCCCGGCGATGAGAGTCACTATGCTGTTGCATTGGACGTTTTCCATCAGCTTCACTGTTTGGTGAGCAAACATCCGCGTTTCTCTAGTCTGTTGGAGAGGGAGAACTCACATTAATATCGTAGAACATCATCCGAAGGGGCTTCCACCCTGAATACTACCCCAAAGAGGAACAGTGGCACGTCGACCACTGCATCGAGCATCTTCGCCAAGCCATTGTGTGTTCTTCGGGTAAGCAGTTCTTCTATGGGTTCGAGTTTCGCGGGCTGATCTTTGAAAAGATGTGAGCCTGATCATCTGGCAATGGTTCCCGGAGAAAAACAAAACACTGGGTCGTTCAGGTACCCCTCATACCTGCAGAAACTTTGACAAGATCTACGAGTGGGCGAAGGATCCAAAGAATAATCTTCCGGCTGACCAATTCAACTTGGATTTGCATCCACCGCACGACCATGGCCACTAGCTAGACACGGTGACATGTAAGTATGAGTTGAGTGGGTAGGCGTGTAGAAAATGAACTTCGGGCCTGAGGATACATTTGAAGTGGAAATGAATCTGATGAGTTCGAAGCAGCCAACGGGTTCAAACGTTCAAGCTTCAACTTGATTCAATTGAACGAGTCACGCCGACTCGGTCTGAATTGAGTTACGGTCAATTCGAAATGTACTAGAAGAAAGATAACTTTACCTTGTATTTTTCCAACTTCTCAGACGCCAGCTCGATGCGAGATTGGGTACTCTTGTTCAAGTTGTCAGTGAAGTACAAGTTCAAAAAGCACGAATTAAAGATGACAAACCAGTACCACGTGTCCAGTAATACTGTGCCGGGGGCCCGGTAGATGCCCGTGTGCCGAACTAGCCTAGAGGATCGTTCCGAAAGCTGTTCGAAAGTCCGAGGGCGAGATGAGGAACTACACGGGTTCCGTTCTGCTCTACCCGGCGATCATAACGCTGTTGGACCAGATGCAGCCACATCACGGAGGAAATACATGTTTATGCCGGTACCAGCGATGATTCTGATTTCCCTCGTTATATTTTAACACCACCCAACTTCCTGTGAAGCCTTCTGAGGGGGTGCAATTCGTCGAGAGAGCTGAGTTTTCATCAGTCCTATCTGTTCGCCTCGCCTCCGTCAAGTTGAAAGTGGGCTGGTTCTATAGATTAATAGCTAGGTTTCAAGGAGAGGGGCTCGGGCGATTTCGAGTGAAGGTCAATCGGGAGAGGAGGAATCTAGATTGATCCTGGAGATAGCGTGGCCATCGACCGTTGAGCTAACTCGTTACCCACGACCTGGATTAGCCGTACTGTGATCATTTTTGCTTTCTGGATGATCAACTTGAAGTTGTTTCCAGATTCAATATTCAACATTTGTTCAATAATATAGATGCCTTTCCAGAGGCCATATTCATACGACGTTGCTAGATAACCACGAAATTTCTCGAGTAGATGACTTCACTAGGACTTGGTGTCATCATGGCAAACTTACACATTGCTCTCGTCCGTCTTCTTCATAACGTCCACAGTAATCTTCCCGCCACTCGATGATACCCCCTCATTTCCTGATAGCATTTGAGTCGTACCGAAACTACCCTCAGACCGGGTAGTCGAGCGAGCTTGGAAAGTCGAGATATGGGCCTCGGTATTCGAGTTCCACGCTGTTCCTTGACATACGCGAAAGAGTATGAACAGAGGAGAGATAATCTACGACAGGTTAGCACTTATACAAAACTAATAGAGGTTAGACTCACTTGTATTTCGATCAGCGGAGCAAGAAAGATGTACTGAACGGGATGTTTTGCTATGTACAGACCGAGGAATAGGATTGTCCACACGGCCACGAGCGCATAAGACTCGACGAGCATGGCTACAATGCTAGCGTACTTGCTCGTGTGATCCTCGCCTCCAACAGGCCGTGAGCACTGAGATTCAAATGGGTAAAGAGACAGAAGCACACCTAGATACTTCCGGAAACGATACCGAAATACGAGTAGCCTGGTGATCAGAAACCCGGTGGAGACGATGTTGAATCCCACCGTCAGAGAGTAATAGGCGAGAGCAAAGCGAACGGCAGTCCCCGACCAAAATGAAGACTGCGGGCGTGTTGATTGAATTATCGTGATTGTGCTCATTACTTGAGCTATTATGTCAAGCTTATACGAACGAATGAATCAAGGTAGGCCTTACCAAGTGAAACCAAAAACAAAAGCCCTGGGATTGAGAGCACCGTAGTGTGATATCGGGACGATTTGTATACCACCGATAGCCTCCACAGCTATGACAACCGATGGGTCAGCTTGTCAAACACGCGAGGTAAGGTATGTCGCGGTATGTTCCCTCACCAGAAGAGCATCAGACATCCAATTGACCACAAAAAACGGAATGACTCCTGAGATAGTAAGTGGGTCTGAGAAAATGTGCCGGGTGTAGTGAGTTGGTCCGCCAGGGAAATTCCGGTCCAACACATAGGCGAGTTCGATAGTTCTCGCAGTCGTACCAACATAAGTGCTCCCGAGAACGAACATTGCAGAGATATACAAAGTTTGGTAGAGTGCCACGCGGTTCTGACGGATATGTTTGTGGTGGGTTGTAAGGCAAACACCCAAGAGCGCTAGCGCAATCCCATATGCAACCTTTCGCAAGAATAATGTCAAGGTTAAAGATTAGGGGAAGAGGGAGTACTCGGCAGACTCACGCCGCAGATAGTTGTACAGCCAAAGAGGTTGGTACTATCGTTCAGGAGATCCAATGAGGATTGTCCCAGCAGCGCTTGGGAGGAGTACGTTTCGGACGTGTTAGAGTTATGTGAGCTCATTGGGGTAGTCCTGTCTTTGTTGACGAGGCTCACGAGGGCTTTTATATACGATGCGGGCTTCCGTTATTGACCTCGACGATGGAGCCAAGTAGGATTCTCGAGGGATGGTGGTGAGAATTGCTGCGGGAGCGACAGTACTGCCTGCTACGAGCATAAAAAATAGGCTGTTGTATCCATGCTTCAGTGAAAAGCGATTGAGGTGCTGTGATTGAACTTTGGGGACTCCAATCAATGGCAGGCTGAATCTTGAATCAATATAAGTGTGGGAGGCGAGAGGCACATGGTCGTAAAAAATAAAGCATTCTTGTGCAGCATACTAAGCGACAAAAGATGCGACGCCGTGAAGATTCATGGCCGGCCAATCAATTCCCGATAAGCGAGGTAGCATATGAGGAGTATTACTTTCTTCTAACCAGAATCCAGTGTTTCGTGACTTCAAGGTGAGAGAAGGGAGGGAATTGAAATGCTCATTCAACAGCTCGTGACTTTTGTTGATTCTGAACTCAGTGCTGTTCCGAATCTTGACTCGAGTTGATGGCGGGAGGAAAGACGCCGGTTGTCCCGAGGTCACAGAAAGCAGTGACTGTGACCTTGAGCTAGGGTCGCACCTCGCCGGCCCGTGGCCCAACTCTTTTGGTCTTTCGGACCAAACCACCACTACTGCCTCCCGACCACAAACCCCTGTTCATTCTCTCAAGTCTCCTCGTAAGCAAGAAAGAAGCAAATGTCGGCCGGTGGACGTCAGAGCTGTTGCGTTGCCAAAAAGTTGGGACGGAGGTCGCGATCGATTAACCGACCATGAGGTGAGAACGTGGAGGTGTCCCTCAAGCGCTGGAGTGCTGAAATTCCAACGAGTAACTTGTCTACAACCGCTACCATCAGATACCATTGTCATTCATCCACGGTGACCTTTACACAGGCCTTCAAATTGATGAGCTCTCTAACCTACATTCTTTCAGAATTATTAGGATGTCCAACTCTCAAACCAAACTCTCGAAGCTCCTCCAACTGATTTGCCTCAAACGGACGACGGGGATCGATGACCTTCCAAATGAGCTCCTCATTCGAATATTCAAACTTCATCTCGAGATGAGCGGCTGCGAATACATCGCCGGTCATCCTCATACTACGCGTTCCTATTGTCGTCTCCCCCCACCTTTTCAGATAGCCTCTGTCTGTGATCGCTGGCGGAAGTTGATTGTAGACGGGCTACCAGAGCTTTGGGCGAGCTTCAATATTTCGGCTCACAGCGACTTCAACGACTTCGACTTAGACGCTATCCGTGTGCCCGTACGACTCGCACTGGAGAGGACTATACCGAAGAAACCAACGGAGACCACGTCGGTGGAGGAAGTAGAGGAGGATTTAAGGAAGCAGCCGCTGTCGATCACGACGTTGAGTCTCCAGAACTCAGAGCCGCTGCTTGCAGATCTCTTTGAAAAACATGACGAACGTTTGGTAGAACTTCGAATCGGCGGTGGATCGTGGAACAAGATCCCTCTCTGGCAGGAACGTGAAACGCCTTTCAGTAACCTCGTGACATTGGCGTGCCTGCTACCTTCCGGACCTTTGCACGGGTCGAATAATACCGTGGTAGCTGGCATGTTTCCGAAACTACGACACCTAACCGTGGGTGGGATAGGTTTCCACTATGTCGCGCTCACGCCACAGGCGTTTTCGTTTATCCCGTGGTGCCAGCTCTGGACGTTGAGCATTGACTTCTCCCCTCACATAACGAACTTCTACGATATCCTGTCTACCTGTCCGAACATTCGTTCGCTCAAGGTGCGACTGCGCGTCGACGACGACTTGGACGACGATCTTGTTGATATAATCCAGGGTGAACACATCGATAGGCTCCAGCTTCCACATCTGATAAGCCTTGAGGTCAATATTGGGAACAAGATTAGTCTGACAATGGTGAAGGCGTTGTCAATAATCTTGGACGATCTCGTGTGTCCAAACCTCGCCTCTTTGAGTATAACCGGCGATCCATATTCCCCCTTCTACCCATGTAATATAATCCAGGACGACTCAGAGGAACCTTATTTCGAGTTTGTTGATGCTCTCACCAATTTTCTTAGGGCCGAAGACACAATCAACGAGCTGGAGCAGTTACGAATCGATTTCATCACTGCCCTCACAGGAAATCAGACCTGTCGCCTCACATGGTTGTTTCATGACATGAAGCTCCTACGTTCCCTCACATTCTACGATAATCTTATCTACGACGGTTCATGTGCCTTCATTCCCTGGATCGAAAGGAGGCATGGCGCCAACGCTCTCAAACCCAATCCAATCGAGGCGGATTTCTCGTGCGTTCTCGGCAGAACGAACTTGGACGCTGTGGCAGCCGATAAATCCCTGCCAAATCTCAGAGATCTGAAGATCGTTCTTTATCGTCCGAGCTCTATGGAACCTCACAACGCCCAGATGAAGATGATTAGGCTCTTCCACCGTTTCACTATGGATCATGCAGGCGACTTGCAGGGCTCGTTTCATTCCGCTGTCCTCGAGTTCCTGCCGCGTTTCCCCTCGAATGGGCCGGTCCGACGATTGCCATTAGGTGCGCTCGACGAAACGAGGCGGATCCAGCAGCTGAGGGAGATAGACTCGGCGAGGAGGACGGTGGTGAAGGTGATTATCGAGGGCTGGGATGTGGTCGAAGACGACGTTACGAGTTGCTTCGCCTTGGTACGCGCGATATCTTGGGAATGGAGGCGCCGAACGGTGCGGAAGCACCTGTTTATGGTTGGTATATGCATCCTCTTTGCGGTGCTGATGGCAGCGGACCGATTTTTGGTAGCGTTGCATAAGGGATCACTGGCTATCAGGAGAGGGATGGGGTACAGCAAAGCCAAGGGGGCTCATTCGAACGCAGCATAGTACCTACACCGAGGAGGCGCATTCATGCATCATGTCTCACGATTCTCTATTAGTTTCACCTAACACCGACTGCACAATATGACAGGTCCGAGCTTACAGGTACTTATCTTAAGAGTTGATATCGGATCAACCGTTGGCATACATCTCATATCCAGGATATTATTATAGTACTTACTGCTACCTTTCTCAGTCTCGAGTTCACCAGTCACTCAGTCACTCAGATTTTCAACGGTGACTACGATCGTTAGGACAAGGACACAACTACAGTAACAATCACGCTGATGCTCTATCCTACACATCCCAGACTACGCCACCTCGAAGCGCAGTGAGGCTGGTGCAGCAAGGGAAGCAAAGGGCTTTATAGCTATAACACCGATGCGGATCAAGCGTCTATTTGCGATGGACACGACTGGGGCAACGGTTCCGGTGTAGCAAAAACACACACGGTACGATCGCGATGCACATATACACGTCAAACACTGATTAGCGAGAAGCGAGGAGGCAGACGAGATGGAGGGATGGTATCCGGATAGTAGTCTCTATAACAAAACCCGATACGCAAGAGAACCGTTCTTCACAACACTCTCGGTGTTCACTCTTGCTACTGTACAGGAGAACACGTCAGCGAAAGGAAAGCAAATAGTTCGGGAGGGTAGCTACCTCAAACATAGAAACTAGACCTCCGCTCTAGAACGTCCCCCACAGGCTACATCTTGATCTTCCATAGCCCAGCTTCATTTTTGCCCTTTCCCATAGGTGAGACAAAGATAGCACAACGACCCACAGTGGCAGGTGCTTATCCTGCACGAGGCACCCCCCATACCATCCCGATGCATCCAAAGGAACTCGAGGAGCACTCGCCCTCCTTCTCGCCGTAAAACGCCTTCAGGTGAACAGCATCGAGCACGAAAAGAAAGACGACACTGTACATCCCCACTGCCCGCGAGCATCGAAACAAATACTGCCTACGGATTACTCGTCCGATACCAAGCGTCACGACGGCGATGACTTGACTACCACGGAAGCCATCGACAGCACCATTCCCGCCAATCTGGCGGGTACGAAGCCAATAGGAGAGCCGCGAAGAGATGGTAGGACCATGTACCACCAATACCCAGTAGTTTGTTCAACGGCAGTCTGGGTATCCGATGGCAATGTCATGATGAGACGGGATACCACCCTTTGGAGCTCAAGCGCATATGCAATAAGACTGAGCAGCACAGATTTAGGGTCGACACGTGGAAAGAACCCGCTATTGATCAAAGAAATGACCGTCATTCTTCGATACGACGAGGACCAATATGTGGCTTTAATGGTCAAACCATAACACGACACTGCGCAAGTCGTCCAAAGTACCATACCCACTGGGCCAATGGATACGAAGGCATTCAAATGAGTTGGAGTTTGTGAGTTGGAGTTTGGTATGGGTCTATCCAACAGCGACCTCAAGGCCTCGGATGTCCACCAACAACTGCCAGAGAAATAAGCAACACCATCGGCATCACTCGTAGGCTGTTCGCTCGTGAACCGCGGGCGCCTGGTTGAGCGTATGTGCTACACCAGAGAGGAGGGTGGAGCTCGAGTGGTGGGTTTCCACACAGGAAAAAGATCCACAAGCGATGTAATAAGGGAGTTGATTCGAGAAGATATTGTTCGAACGGACTGCTGGGATAATACGGCGATAGGAGATAAATTTCGGGTGTTCAAGGTGCATACCGATATAATCCGGTGGATACGAAGGCAGTGGGGACTCAGAGTAGTCTGGGTCCGATAGATCCCGTTCGCTCACGAGAGCTCAAAATCGCGGATGGTCAGCGGTTCGGGTGCCCACTGTCACCTGCCAGACAAGTTAACAGCGCCATCAGGGTTACTCTCGAGCTGTCGACCAAAAAACGACAAGCGGGTGGTCGAGCGTATGTGCTATCCGAGAGGATGGAATTGGGATGGCCATTGGATTCTACACAGGAATAGGGCCGCGACTCTGGATCCTTCGAAACGACTCTCGGGATTACATCGTGACAGGAGATAGGTGTCGGGCATTCGAAACGTGTGGAGATAGGGATGCTTCAGTATTGGTCTGCAGCGGGAGCCGGCCAACAACCTCGGCTTGCGTTGATCCTTTTCTTTCACCCCATCCGAAGTGCTCAGAGGCCAGACTGTAAGCGCATAAAGTTGGACAGGTAAGACACTTTATACCTGGCGCGTGCGGCTTAACACCCTCTCCCATTGCCCAACTTTAAGCCTAGGGTCCTTCCAGAGACCGCCTGGCCACGTTTCAAAGGCCTTTGAAGGTTGACGGCCACTACTACGAATTCGCAGATGACCAACCAAAACTGGTGAACGAAGAAAGCCTAGAGTCAGCTAACGTGCTACAGGCGGTGGGCTTGGACGTACGGTGACTGGCGTATCCAGAAGATCTACCCAAAATGTAGACAGCAGGAGCGACGAGAGCTTTCAAAGGAGCTGGCAAGGATCGCAACGTCGAAAAGTAGCGGACCAGTGAATGACTGTCTGTCGTTCGTGGGTCCCTACTACCTGATCATTGAGTCCTCGATGGATTTTTGGTGTTGGGTAGGTCTCCGCCCGCGCTTTAGCAATCATAGGCCGTCGTAGACGACGAATGTGGAACATGGTCTTCTTTAGGCTTGTGTACGTGGTCCTCCTTAAAATATTGCTGGAGGTCTCGTAGGTCGAATGGGGCGTAGAGCACCGACAGAGGTGTGTTGCTGGAAGCACATATACATACGGTGAGTTAGAGTCAGAAAACAAATGCAGCGACGACATAGAGCGTACCTAGACCCCACTGAGCACATTCTACCATCCTCATCTCCTACTTCCAAAGCCCATCACTAATCGCAGCTCGCAGCTCAAAGCTCTTGACTCCATCGATATCGCCAAATGGTCCTGGGGAAGGGCATCATTCATCAACTCGTAGCAGTAAATAACATGACAACGTTACCTTCAGCCCATTTGTATGACCTGCCTTCAATTCGTCCATGGCGGCTGAATGAACTTCGTAGTTCAGTAAAGTATTTAGTATCGTGTGAAAGCAGCATCTTTCACTTCTATCAAGACCTTGATGTCGTTTGAAGGGTGGGATTACTCGAGCCTTGATGACGGGAGGAGGGGAACGAGAATCGTCACATTGCTGTGACAAGTACACCGTCACTCTATAATAGACCGGGCCGGGAGATGGTTCCCTTGGGCCTTTCGATGTCCTTGCCTTCCTCCTCCATCATGCCAATTTCTGACCGTTCAAATACCCTATCGTTATGCTCTTATACCGTGAGAGGCACTCAATACACAGAGGAGAGGCTCATATATGCTCAGCGTGCTCTGAAAACTGCAAATGGTACGGTCGCTCCGTTTCCGAGTCCCGACAGTCATTTTTCCAAACCGTGGCTTACCTATCTATATTCGCTAGCCCCGAGGTGACAGGATAGACACAAAATATAACCATAATTACCATAGGCTACTTGCCTCCACCCGCCGAGCGATTGAATTCAAGCTCCCCCTCCCCCCCTCCGATACAGACACGTTAGAATTGGATGGGCTATCCTTCGCTGCTCTAGTTCCTCGTATCTTCGCTCGATGTGCCTCTCAGTTCTAACACTCACAAGATGATCGTCAGGAGTCCAGGAACGTTAAGTTAGTATCTCACCTTTCCTCCCGAAAGGCTCGTCGAGGAGGTGGGTAGGATGAGTTTCTTGCCACTCGAGGGGCGACAGGGTGTACAGTCAACCTGACTCTAATCGCATAAATCAGAATCCGGGAAGAATGTAGACTAGATTAAGGACATGGATGAGGCTCTCATAGACCACTAGTGATGATAGTACCATTAAAAGAGTTGATATTCATTGCGATACGGTCAATGAGCCTCAGGTAAGGCCAGGTCGAAGCAGAAAGGTGAAGGAGGGTTCATTTCAGTAAGATGTGGATGCACTTGAACGATTAAAAGTACTTTATTTCCCATAAAAATTGGAACGAGATATGTAGATTACTAGCCCAAACAGCTGTTGGCAGTGTCCTGGGATTGTGTGTTACCTAGAAATCCCACCTATATTGGTGAGATGTGATAACGATAATCTCCCTGGTAGTATATCGGTGAGTACACGCGCCTGTCATGTGTCTGTCCATCCTAGTTGCGCGCGAAAGCTGGGTTCGACTCCCAGCCAGGGAGGTTCCCTGGTGTTAATACATTTTGGGGTGTTTGACTCACCACGTTCTTCTCAGTATATACCCCCAACCAGCCCACGACTCCTCTTAAGAAACACTATGTAACATGTTTGTTGAGCAGACGCTTTCGAATACCGTGAAGCTACAAAGAAGTCAGACCTATCACAATCCTACCATCTTTTCCCTGCGCAGGTACCATCAAATTACCCACATCTCTCGTTTCGAATAGCGTTCGAGAGATGGCCACTCAGCGACCTGGCGCCCACCAGCGCCCATTTACCCTACTACGGCCCGGATCTTTCCGCCGACAGAACTTGATGACGTGATTTTCCAGCACCTTGCTTCTTTCGCCCAAACCACGACGAAGACCTGTTATCCCCATGTGAACTTGTTTTCTTACATTCAGCGTTGGAATCAACACCGTTCCTGGGCTCTAACTTCTCGAGTGCGTCGAACTTCAATGCGTCATGGAGCTCTCAATGCGGGTGATAATCGATAATCGTCGCCCTTTTTGCAAAACGCTCGTTCCCTCAGCTCAGCCTGCCATCGAACTGATAAATGAAGCAAGTGGTGAGTCTTGGTCTATCTTTTTCGTCGTTGACATTGCTCGTTGACTCTTTTTGTAAGTGAAATCCCTCTTGCCTCATCCTCGGGTGCTGAGAATCTTGGGCGTCTATGGGCTGAGAATGGATGAGAAGGTCGAGAAGGGTTGCGAATGTCTTCTTTCTCAAGTGCGCACCATCTCGTCCACTTCTTTCAGAGACGGTTTCTGTTTATTTTCATAGTTTCGTGGCTCAAGATCAGGGTAGAACTATCTACAGTCGTATCTTCCAACCTCTTTCAACTGTCAGACTCAGCCAGGAATACCCAACAAGTGACATGTTGGAGCTCCATACGCGTACGAGCTGAACTTCCGATCGACGTCGACACCGAGAGCCAGAAGAACACTACCTTCCCGCTCGCTACCGGCCGTGAAGAGTTTCTGAAGGGCACTTCGTGGTCCTTGGAAGTCGGGCGAGGGATGTAGACTATTTTAATGGCCCTTTGAACTCAGTTACGATATGACGAATTGTTTAAGTGCAAAGAATACAGGTTCGTGCTATCGCTCTATTCCGTCTGGTCCGAGTTTGCTCACGTTGTCTCGGTTTTTTCTTACCCCAGTAAAGGAACAGGAACGAACGAAGCTCCACGAAACCCGAAACTAGCTATGTTATTGGAGTATTGCTCTGACTCTGGCCCTTGGAGTTTTCCCTTGGGTTTCAGCTTGCAAACGTAGCCTTCGAACTGCAGTAGTATCTGGACCTTGAATCTGGGGTCCGGTCCTTACCCCATTTTCGCTTTTACCACCTCACTGCTTGACTATGCTCCCGACCGCCACCATCTTGACCACATAGCGATCTCTCTCACTTCCTTCGACCGTGGTACTTGACTTCGCGGTCAGGAAGGAAGCGAGACGGACCTTTGCGCAGAATTATGACACATGATTCTCATTTAATCGATGCGTACTGGAGCATTTCGGCGTTCTTGCCTCCGTTGTAAGAAGTTCCGTTCGGCTTCCTTTTTCCGTTAGTACCTTCACCTGGGGAAGATATCGGCAAATGTCTATGTTCATGGCGGAACGCTCCGATTGTCATGTACCTCGAGCGAACTAGTTCAATTCGATCAGTACGGATCCCGGGCCCGATTATTCCAGCGGGCGTACGTGCCTACGCTCTCTCCGAATCGTTGGTTTGATTACCGATTGCCAATGAGCTCCTCGTTTGTCGATGCCCAGGGTCGTTCTTTCCTCTGTTCTCAAGCACTCTTCGGCAGGATTCCGAGCACCGTCGTTCGACAGGAATTGATTATTCTGGATTTGAACCTCTATGTGCGATGTGTGCCACCGTCACTACAATGACGGGCATCGTCGAACTTTCCAGCGAATCCTTGTCCGGGAAGTGTAGCCAGGCGTACCGTGTAGTCTCCATCCGACACATGTTTCATTCGTCATTCAGAATGCTGGCGGGGCAACACAGGGTCGTATCTAGGAACCGTTTGGAATCGTCCCTTGTTCCCTTGGCAAGCGTTTCTAATATGCAGCTGTTAGCTGTGTTGTGGGCTGGTGTAGGGCCTGGCTCCTTGTGAGGGCGTTTCGTTCTCGTTCTTTAGACTCTATCGTTTTCTGAAACCGACAATAGTAGCCGACGTGCCCTAACGCTCGGTTCCGGATCTTGGTGCCAGTCCACACCTTCCCACCAATGCCGCGAGTGACCGGCGAGCCCCATTTGGGTGTTTGAATGCCTCTTTGGGCGCTGGACTCGGGTAAGCTCTTCGCTAGACGCATCTCCAGGAATTCCAGAAACTGAAAACTGACAGCAGAAGTGAATTAGACTTGACAGAAACAACCGAAACCCCCTAGCTTAATCGTAATGGCATACGTCTAGCATTCGGTCATCAGTTCGAGGATTGAATACTGAAGAGGCCCAGATTTTTTTGGATTCTGTCACTGGGCAGCCGCGACTCGCAGGGAGACGGCTTGAATTCAGTGTTCATATACCCCAATGTGGTTTAGCTCTCAACATGCAATTCACTTGAACTTTTAGGCTCGGGAGTCTCTGTGGGTGGCTGACGAGGACATACAGTGTCGCGTTTTGCTAGTGGCTGTCGCTAGGCTGGGAGAAATGGTTTATAAATTGAAGCAGACGGTCTGCGGAAGGGTAAACGCATGTATGGGAGGTATAGAAGGATTCAATGAATGAGGATGAGAATCAACAGAATTATGAGAGAATCTGCCAGCCGGCGTGCCTTCTGACAGAAGGTTCGCGTCAAAACTTGGTTTACTCGTTATTTGCGGTGATCTTCTCCCGACTCGATCTCATCTTGACCTACACAACTTTCGTTGGTGCAGAGCGCGCTTCCCCAGTTAGCCCGCTGCGCAGGAATCTGCGCATCCCGAGCCCTCGTCATATCAGAGGACCACTCAATTGATCCGGGGAGAAAGCTCCGATGTAGCTTACGACCCTGGAAGAACCAAATCCAAACGTCCCTGAATGCTCAGTGCCCGATTTATCGCTGTCCTCTGTGGGGCGTTGACATAGGCGGAAATACCTCTTTACTGTTATTATCGGTTCATATATTCGAGATTGGACTTCCTATTGGACCCCGCAGGATACTTCGTAGGTCACCGATCCACATATACCCCGCAGTTCGGAAGCGTCTGTCCTCCTTCCGTCTTAGTGAAAGATGTTGATATTGGTTTGTTCTTTTTCTGTTCTTCACGACTCATAGGGTACTTACACTCGGTTTCCGGAGATGGGTATCACGTCAAAACTGTCTATTCAAGTCCAAATTTCGCGCCACATTCAGGTTACCCACACATCCACGAACTCCATTCTGGGCACCAGGGTCGAGACGAATGGCAAGGAAAGATGGTGGAGCCACCTTGGACCTCTTGACAACGAACGGCCTCCGACTCCGCACGGACGGTTGGCAACGAAACAAAGAAAGCCGCTTGGAGTTGGAGCGACGGGATTCCGGACCAGGCGCGACCACCAGACATTTTCAGAGATGGATACACTCCAGTACATCAATCGAGTGAGATACGATTGTTGATCAGAGTTCTTCCCGAAACACGATCGTCTCACTGAATTGGAACATTCTAAATGGGCTGTAGGCTCGGACCTGTCGCGGATTGCAGATTCGAAGTAGGTGGGAGACGTTTTGTATGAATCGAAAATTTTCACCGGCCCATTACAGGTTACATCCAGGGTACTTCGTGATGACAGCGGCCCGCAAAACTCGCCGGGCCTTGGGAGCAAGCCTTGTGAACAGGAATATCACTGACAACTTGAACTTCTCATGCCACGCCCTATCAATGTTGCACTGGAAGATGGAGTAATAGTGGATTGGGGAATCAAGCCAATAGTAGACTAAGTAGTACATACAAAGGAGACATAATAATATACGTACAGTAGGAGAGCTTCGATTGATTCTACACACGGGGACTCTATAGTAATAGTCATTCCCTATTTTCAAGTGCGCTCCTCAACCTCCCGGAAAATCTTTCCCCCGTTTTTCCCCTAGTCCCCACAATCTCCACCCACGGATTATATCGTACACCAGGGTCGGGTGAACCCATCAATTAGGGGAGCGGATGCGATAACCACAGCAAAATGATAATGGACGAAGAATGGACGAAACAATGGGTGATGGATGCTATATGTGGCCAAGAATGGGCCCATGGTGATGATCGGGCAACCAGGTTACTGTGGCTGTTAAAGTAGAGTCTCGATGTTATCTTCTAGACTCACGGGCCCAACGGAGAATGACACACCTTAGTAGGGTTCCACAGTCAACTCATCCCTTGAAGGGACAGCCGGGAGCATGGTCGCCACGCCAACTACATTCAGCACATTGAGGGGCATCGTGGTGGCAGGTCAAAGCTGCTGTTTGGTCGCTCTGGTGCGACACTGGAGGATTGGTTGCAAAGCGGATTGATGAGGAGAAGGAGTTGGTGGCCACAGTGCACATTGTGAAGATGATTGCTAGTGAAGAGCTAGTGAAGAGCGTCCGGTCGAAGGTCGCGATTTGCAAGGGGGAGACTAGAATGCTCGATGATAGCCTCTAGAAACTTTTGTCGAGTTTTTATACTCGAACGAGGGATATCCACGGCATCTTGACAATAAGGTGGCGGTTGTTCACATCTTGCTGTTGTGTTTCATAAGCGCCGAGCACTTACTCGATTTGGTTTGGATTAATCGGTGAATGGGGAAAGAACGGCGATTCCGAACCAGTTCATTTCGGACTGAATGTGGCGACCATGCTTATTAGCGAAGAATGTCGCTTATGTCCAGACTCCAGACTTGTGGTATAACGTTCTCCCCACCCCCAGCCTCAGAACTTCTGCAGATAGATGCCATACCAGATTGAGCAGGTACCAGGTATCTAGCCTTATCAAATCAGGAGAAAATAGAGCACCCGAGTCCGCACACGAGACACGAGCGCCGAGCCCAGGCCAGCGTCCCGCGGAGAAGACTTCCCGTTGAGGCACTAAAACAGGTCTCCCCCACAATCGAGCACGTTGCAAAGGGCGTCTTGAACTTAGATTATACTGATGCTGGCGCTGTATTCCCTCGATTTGGCTCAACAATACTAAAAGGAAGGATCGGCAAACATTGATTAAACAAATCCGAGTACTAAGCTCATGTCATTGTCAATGTTAGTACGGCTGTTGTTATTAATATCTTCGTACAGCTCGTACAGCAAACCCGCCAAGTGCAACCTGGTCATTGATTTATGTCCTAATGAGAGTACTCGAGAAGAGCGGAAGCGAGCTCGAAGCGAAGATGTGTTTAGCTAGACTCCTACAAGAACGGAGGTTTTATTCGTTCTCGAAACAATCAACGAACGGAGGCAAAACTTTACGGACTAAGCTTTCAAGAGAGCATCGGAAGGCCGGTGTAAATTACTTCATTCGATAAACTTATCCGAAGGCGTGGACGGGATCCGAATTAATAGATCTGGAAGGTACCGTCGCGCCCAAACAAGTAGGCACTTAAGGGGTATGAGTATATCACTCCCAGGAATAAACAGACCCGAGAATCCGCGGCACATGGGACGTGGGCGGTCAGGTTGGCGCGTCATGAGCAATTATTCCTGTACAGCGCAGCGCTAGTCTCGCACTCCGATGACCAAAGCCTGACTTTGGAGGCTGGTTGACCGATCTACATCCAAATGGCCGGCGGTCTCTTGAGATTCGAGGACAACGGATGAGAGTGGACAGTAATCAAACGATTTTTCGAGTCCTATTCTCGCTTTCTCCTTCAGAGAGCGCTTTGAGAGATTCCATCGGACCGAGAACTATCTACGGCACACTGAGTGGCGGCTCGGCCATCCCATCCAAGGAGTTCAAGGTAAATAGTGCCAGTACGGGATTCCGAATCGCGGGGAGGTCTCAACTCGCAACTCCGACTCGGCATGGCTTTGAGGAGTCTGATCAGCTACAACACCGGTAATGGGTTCAGGCGTAAAGCTGTCCAGAGCATGGATGAATTCGGAAACAAAACAAGAGCGCCATCTGTAGTTGTGATGAATACGATGATTGTGGGGTGGCTAGAGCGCGCTGCCTCTCGAAACTTCCGAGTTTCCTAGATTGTCCCATACGTCGTGTTCTCCCATAATTGGTCCTATCTTTTGGGCAGCTTCTCCCACCGACGAACGGGACTCGAGAGATGGGTATGTAATAGCATCGTTATGCGAACAAACGGGATTCAAGCATCCATGAAGCTATATACGGGCAACTTTGACGCGAAGGGAGATTGAGCTGGAGGAGAGAAAGGATGGGTCGTTGTACTCCGGTAGCCGCGTTGCCTGGCCGCTTGAGTTATGAAAGCGAAAGGTTCTGGGACCTGATCCAATCAGGACAGGTGGCAAGATAAGGACGAGTGGCAAGACCCTCGTAGCTTGTCATCAGACAGAAGTTGACTTAGAAGTGGGATTGTGCGGATGTGTATGATGGTGATGAAAAATGGTTTCGGGACATACAAGTGACTCCAAATCTCAGCTTTTCGGCAATGCCCGAAATCCGAAGATGCGGCAGACTGCATTGCCGGAGGCTTGGAATACTGCTACTACGTAGTTGAAGATTCGAGACACCTTATCATACTCTTGAACAACCCAGTAAAGAGGCGTACGGCTGATAAAACTTCGAAGTCGATCATCAACAGACGGAAGGTCGATTCGTTGAAGTCTGCGCAGCCTAGAACGAACCAAAGTCTAATTCGCCGAGAAGGGGCCGTCAGATGTGAAGTGCTGAACAAACGTCTATTCTGGAAGCTCTGTTAACAAACTCGTAATGGGTGAGACCTCATTCCAAGTCATAGGTATCGCAAGACTATCAGGCTGGATCCTCGTGGGATAACCTACTATGTCCAAGGAGTAGAGTGTAGTGGCGTGGTGTTGGACCTTGTGGAAGCGATGATTCTATGTCACCGGAACTTTCAGCAAAATTTGCGAAGGGGTTCAAAGCCTGCACGATTCACGATCAAGCCACTATATAACTTCCATGTTTTCTTACAAACACACAGTCAATCAAACAATTCCAAAGTCCAATCTCACCAAGTCTTTCACACCTCTTCTCAGCCAACATCACTGATGCCTCTTTCCCTCAGTAGTAGGTACGAGAGCGATTCAAAGGCTGACAGGGAGACAGCCAATGGAAATAAGTCCGCCTGCAAGACATTGGGATCAGTATGGGAGCACGATATACAAGATGTATCGAGCGCAGGATGTTACCATGAGAGTTGTCCGAGCAGCACACTGGGTTCGCGGAGCTGTGATCCGCAAGTCATGGTTAGGAGCTTGAACCTCTTCGTCGATAAAGAAAGATACTCACCACCCGCCATTGCCGCCACCGATGACAGTGATGGGGCTGCAAGTCAAACCGACGCCGACGTTCAAATCTTGAAGGACAACACCGAGAAGGGCGAGGATAGGTGTGACGACGGGGTCCTTTGCGGTTGTGACGGTTTGGCAGCACTGGATAGGTCCAGTGTTGCAGTCTCCAGAACCACCGGATCCACCTCCGCCTCCGCCTCCACCTCCACCGGGGGTGGGTGTGGCGACCGCAAGGGTAGAGAGGGCAGAGAGGACGAAGAGAGTAAGTTTCATATTGAAGACGAGAATACTAGAACAGATGCAAGAGGGTTTGAGTGATGAGGTTCAGACCAGGATCCTGCCCACCTTTTATACGATTCTACATGGGAGGAGTGAGGCGAATAATGACGCGGTGGCTTGTCAGCTTGATGGAACACTCGACGGGCGGTCTGTACATTCCCCTACTGCTGATCCTTCAAGGAAATCCGAGATTAGTCGATGTATTAAAGTGGAGCTGTGAGAGAACACTAGTTAAATTTTTTCGAGCTAAATGCAGGAAAGAGCTGCGGAATGACGCGCACAAATTTCAATAGGTCAATTTGTTTGCGACGTTTCCTCGTAATAGAACGGTAAAACCTGCGGTTTGTTAGTTCCTGGTCCTGCTTAATGCTAATTTTGGCTGGAGGAGCACCACCTCTGTCCCTCGCGATGTAGTGGATGGAACGGTCCTGCGGATGCGTGATCTACCAAAGAGTATTAGATGCCAAGGTTTTCGAGTCCTGAAACTGGAGTGGTGGGACGAATACTCAAGAATCCCGAACCGGCCAACTGCACCAAGGAAGAACAGCCTGTGCCTGATACATATTTGGCGAGTATGACGAGGCAAGCCTTCGAGAATAGCCCATAGTGCTACCGCGTTTCAAAAATATCCTCAGTTAGTCGACGAAAGCCCAACAGCACGAAACAGCATGTCGAATGAGGACTCAGGAGTCAGCGTCATTTGCCCTGGCGGCTATTAAGGCCTGGCCGAGTTGCTAAGAACATTCAGCCAAGTTTGGTATAAGAATCTCCAACAACTCACGAGAGACATACTAGATGGTAGCCCAGAGTCTATCGATGAGCTCGGGACCATATGGGTGACTCTGGGTGAGGGGGGGGGATTTAGCAAAAAGGTCTAGAGTGTTTTCAATTGCATGGGTTACATGGGTACGTGTGCTTCATGCTTCTCGTTTCCCATGACGACTAATCCTCCTCAAAACCGTCCCTAGCTCATGGGCCTGTCATTGACATTGGAGTCCTGGTTCGAAAGTGTCCGAGGTTCGACGACGTGTAAGCATATGGTGATCGTGGCTGCGCAAAATTGGCATCGTCAACACACGAGA
Organism: Marasmius sp. AFHP31; assembly: GCA_024721195.1. NCBI lineage: Eukaryota > Fungi > Basidiomycota > Agaricomycetes > Agaricales > Marasmiaceae > Marasmius > Marasmius sp. AFHP31. Next base: position 35,825 of record JANHQD010002464.1, read on the forward strand.
AAGAAGAGCGCTGTCACGTAAATGATACGGAGAAGTTGTGCCGTGGTTGTCTATTACAGCAAAGCTGCACAAAACTAGCGGGCTAAGAGTAAGAAGGGGATATTCGCGACGGGGTACGCCCTCGGTTAGGAAAACGCGACAGGAGGCTCGGTCATGGAAGCCCCGTCGCCTTGGTAGCGTGAGCTGAGGGTGGTAAGGGAAGGTACCCTTGACCAGCGTATGGGTCACCAGCTACCTATTTTGAGACCTACAGAGGAGGAATCATGATGAGGTGGCGGTTGAGCACAAATAGAGTGTCTTGAGTTCTCACCATTCGGCCGATTGTGCCCAAAATGCAGCCAGTGATCATAATCCATGATTCAAACGCGCTCCTATTTCTCAATTTACCCGAAGGTATGATGGTTCCAATTCGGGCAGGCCGTAAGAAACCCCATTGGATTGCCGATGTCCGAAGCCCTCAACCGTCGCGGTGCCTGGATACCGAGGTCAGTGAATTAAGGTTAAAGGGTGGCCACATGACACACGGACTCGATCATGTCAGCGGGCTGAAGAACTAACAACTTGAACCTGCGCAAAGGCCAAGACTTCTCCGGGATCATGGTTCCGACGACAAACCTACCCGCAGAGTGGCACCACAAGACGATGATACAGTGAGCTGATGGGAGGCGCTCGGGAGCGGGTGGCACCGATGGCTTTATCTTGATAGCTCCGAAGCTTTCTGGAGCAGTTTAGACGGGGTGGGTGCTGTACGACACAATATGGGATGTCGTTGAATGAGCGTGATGAAGGTTCCCGGGACGAGACCTAACCCAGAAAGGGAGTTTGGGCGGCCTCGAGATTGAATTGAGGACAAGGAATATTAAAGGCCAGACAGACCGGGTGTGGTTTTGAAAAAGGATGGAAGTAACGGTTTGGGCAGAGTTTTCGCCTTGCAGTGTTCTTCCAGATTACCTACCAATCATGAATAAGGTCTTGAGTAATCCGATCGAGAAAGGTTTAGAAGGACGAGCCCGAGAAACCAGAACTCGAACCTTTTTTAGTTGCCAAGCAACTCGACCAACGGCATTCGAGTATCTACGATGTCCACTATCCCTAGCGGCCATATGGCTTGGAGGCTTCGGAGGCCAGCGAAATTAAGTGACCCTCATGCAGTTGTGAGGACGCCGAGGGTGTGAAGTGCTGGGTGTCGTACATAGATCGAGAATTGAATATCCTGAGCGGGCCTAATCCTTTTTCAATGCGCTCATTGATGCACATGAGAAGTCACGCAAAGATGATTCCAAGGTCAACTGAGCGTACCTGCTGATTGTGAGCATGTTCATTGATCGACATCCTTCCCCTTCGGTCAGACATCATCTCAAAACGGGCGGGTTCTCGAGAAATCCAGTCGTCGCAACTCTTAGTATAGATCTGTTCCAAGTATTCTACCGCATTCTCCTGGCTGACGCCACTAAGCATGCTTTTGGCTGTAAGGTTTCACGAACAGGGCCCAGTGAGTCAAGGGTGACTGCGGGTTGGAGGGATGTTGGAGGGATGTCTCAGCCACGAAAGATGGCAGTCACTCTGACTCACACGCCCTATCAAATGTCAATCATCCAGCCACGGCGGAGTATCCTGGCTCTGAGCATTCAAGAGAGCCTTGGGTTAGTGGTCGCAGTCGGGAAAGAACATATGTAACATTACGTCACCCGGAACCGATTCATTAGGGGTCCGGGCCGTCCTTACCCGCCCAGATTCTCACAATGGAAGACCGAGCTAAGCACGTCCTTTCATCCTGAAAGGACTACAGGCCAGACAACCATGTAGGGAATAGGTTATGATAGTATTGATTCTGATTTGCTCGATATCCAGGTTGGAATATATTTTTTCTCCCATTCTGAACGGATAAAACCAAAAGAAAATGCACGAGATAACCAGTATTCTACAACCGATTGATGAATCTGCACCTGAATGGCTCTGGAGCACTAGAAATGTATCAGCGCAGATAAGTAGCAAATATTCATAACCAAGCTAAGCCGACGAACCTCACAAGTCCCGGGGTGTACCTGACCTGGGGGTCAATTTCGTTACCATCCTCGTCGAGGGGTCTTGCGATGGTATATGTCGCGAGCAAGTGGGCCATAGCAATCCAGAGAGAGTTCATCGCAAGGTGTCTGCCGGGACAGATCCTGTATATAGAATATGTGGCACTCAAAGCCATTTAATTTCTTGGGAATCGACTCACCTCCGGCCAAACCCAAAAGTGATGTTTGCGGGATCGGGTAGAAGTACTTTGTCCCCTCGTTGTAAGAAGCGGGAAGGATCGAATTCCCTTGTGTTCTCGCCAAAGAGCTCCTTATCGTGCATGATAGACCTGTATTGCGCGTTGAATAGTTAGAGCTCGGGAGGAAATTAAGCAAAAGAATTCAAGAACGATGAATCACCAGATATTCGGGACGATGGTCGAATCTGTATCGACATCAGGACTTGGGAGACAGATTTTATAAGCACAAGTCAGGACGAACCTTTCGGAATGAAATACCCCTCGTATACATCGTCATCCATTGATCGGTGAGGAACACCTTTTCGTCAGATCAAATCGAGCTTTGAGCGGTGGCTGAGAGTTGGAGAGACACGCACCCAGCGGAGTCACAGGGTTCCATCGCAAAACTTCAGAAAGAATGGCGCTGACAAGAGGCAACGATTCCCTATCCTCAAAATCTGGTAATCTCGATGTCCCGACGTGTGCTTGAATTTCTTTTTGCGCCGCTTTTTGGATGTCCGGATGAAGGGTCATCGCGAGAACGAAGGAAAGCAGCGCGGATACCGTCTAGAAGCAAATTGCTATCATATCCGAGGACGAGCATATCGGACGGTCGGGCTTACCGTCTCAGATCCGGCTAAATGATACGTAAACTGGCATTGAGTACAGGAGGACAACGCGTCGAGGATTTCATAGAGACGTTAACACACCTTGGTAAGTAACCGCCGCGCAATTTTGTACGACTTCTTCCATCTGTGAAATATCTTCTTCGGGACCTGGGTGGATAATGTTGAAATCCTCGATACATCGGTTAGCAAATGATAGTTCTGCAGTCCCCTTTGCCTAGTTGTAAGTAGGAATTGTAGGCACCGGTAAGTACGCGATCTTCCGTGGTCAACTGCATAGCAACATACTCGAGAATCGATCAACCACTCCCACGGGCGTTTGACGAGGTCGTCGGAATATTTGGCCCACACCCTCGCTTTGGCTTTGAACGATCCGCCGGGTAACCATTCTGAAGCAATTCAAATAAATGATAGTTGATCCCAGTCAGTCAATACAAATGTGGAGTCGATCGCGCACCAGGTATAAGCCTCATCCAAGGTAGGTATTCCATAAGAAAGGCCGCTGGCACGGCGGTTTGCTTCATCCCTTCGCTCGCATCTCGCGCTAATCTCACATATGGGTCGTTATCTTCCTGAAGCTTGTAGCCATAGGCGATATCCAGAACAATCGAGCCCGCAAAGCTATATGGAGCATGAGTATTCCCGGCGTGTGGGAAAACGAGGGGTGGGAACCAACTGTTCAATATGCTTAAAGAAGGCTTCGGGAGACAAACGGAGGCTACCAATCAGCGAAGCGGATGCGGCCTTTTGAATTTCATAGTATTCCGGTACAATGCGCGGCTTGAAGGACTGTTGGAAGGTTTTGCTATGTAGTCTAATGATAGGAATGCGATGAGCGATCAGACGAGCTCGAGACAAGGTGTGCAATATTCTCACTTCCATTTATCGGAGTATCTCATGACTGAGGACGTCAACGGTCGTATCCAACAACGAAGGTAGCGGAACGTGCTTACAGCCGAAATTCCAGGTTCATCTAGAATCGTAAGGCCTCAGACCAGAATCAAAACGACATACAGGTGAGCAACCAACCGCAAAATCCTTGTCATCACATAAAAATCTGATCGGAATCATCAGCCCTATTGTTTGCCCATTTAACCATCCGAAATTAAAGGATACGCACCAGGACGATCCGAATAGTTCGACGACCTCTTCTCGAGCAGCTCGAGAACAGCCTTGTGCGAGTTCAAAATCACCGTTCCGCTTCCGAAGATATCGAAGTATATCACATCCCCGTAGGTACGTGACCATTTGTCGTACGTTCTCCAACTCGGTTCGTTGGTTTGTTTGGAAACCTCGAGCAGACTCCCCAACAACGGCAGTCTCCTAGGACCGGGAGGAAGGGGCGTTGGTTGTCGTTGTCGCCTGAGCAGTGTGATCAATGCGAGTGAGATGAGTAGAAGAGCGCAGGTAAGAAGGGAAGACATGAGGGAAGGTGGGAAGGGTCGCGTAGACCTTGTTTTGGAGTTTATAGTGTCTACAAAGACGGCAGGAGCGGGCGCAGCGATAGCTCACGAGGTGAAAAAACTGTGGAAAGAACCGAAGAACGTATTGCAATCCTGTATCGACCTGTTGCCAAGGAGGGAAAAGTATGTATATGCATCAATCCCTCCCTATCGCCCCCCCTATGGCGTTGCACCGTGGCAGCAGCATGTATTGTTCCGAAGAATACTCACAATTGATTGACAAACATCATGAATTCAAGTGCTTCACGACGGGTAAATTTAGTTCCTGACTAGAGAATGAATGTGCGACTTGCTAGCACGTTCTAGGAGCTTACTGTTTCTTCTCATCGGGTTCTCATCGGGTTCCAAGCCTGGCTTATACTGCAAAGTTGTTGGTACCTCAGTTATGTTTCAGTCTGAGGGGACTGCAATCTTCCATCATCAACCGGTTCTGGTCAGGAATGGATAACACCACAGCGAGAAAGAAAACTTGCTGATGTGCGCTGTGTGATGATAGTTGAGGTTAAGAAGTCTTTCGGGCCAGATGACCGAACGATTGACCTTCGGCATATGCCGGTAGGTCTCAAAAACGAAGAAAAAGTCACAACCTCGTAAAAACAACGTCGCATCGCGGAAAGTACGTTGAAATAGACGACAGAGAAGGAGCGATCTTGAGCTGTGAGGCTTCCGTTCGGAAACGAGCAACCTCATGTCCGACTTGCAGTCGTAGAAAACACCAAGTTACTAGTGGGTTAGTCCGAAGTCGCACGAAATGAGGCTAACGGAGTATGTCGGGAAAGCAACAGAGTGGACGCTAGGTTTTGGGGAAATGTAGGAAGCAATATCTACTTAGCTCCCCTTCAAAATTGCGTCCATCATGCCCTCAGCTGAAGAAAACGGAAGTCCCGGGTCGATCTGACTGGCTTCTTCAAGCGCTGATAGTAGCATTCAAACGCATTGCATTTCGGAGAGTCCGATGTGGTGTAGTGGCTAACATTGCTGTCTTTCATTTGCATCCAATTGAATCCACAGCAGCCCGGGGTTCGATTCCCCGCATCGGAATAAAGCCTGACCTTATTTTTTGTCCCAGTAATCTCTTCCTCACTTTCCGATGCTCGACGCTTGAGTGATGACACCTATTATCTGCAAGACCTACTTATATACAAAGATAGATTGTGATTCACTGTCCCCTGTGAATCAATTTGCCGTGGTGTTTATGAACGTGAGTGGCCTGCATTCACGGAAGACTTGGAAAGGCCGAAACATGCTTTACCCGTACCCACCGCCTCGACTCCCCTCCGGCGACTCAGTATTATGCAATTTGTGCATGAGGCCACTATGCCTTGAAGCGCAATGAACGCCGGTAAGGGATACTACTTTATTCCATCAGATGTCTACTTGTATGTACTTTGAGTATAACTCGAGGGCGAGTGAAGAGGGGAGTCCTCGCTCTGACCGAGCCTCGGGTAATCTTACACAGCGAAGAGCTCATGTTTGCACAGAATCATGAACACCGACTCAAAGACATACACATATTCAATCCAGAGCTAATCGTACACAGGCTAATTTTTGGTATTCACTTATTTTCTGATCGCGAGAACGTTTCCGGTTTCGATCCTTATACAAATCCAAGAGCAAAATCATCGTTATGGCACGATTCAGACGAAACGGGCTCCTCTCTGTGCCCAAGAGCCGTTCAAGCAGAGTCACAATTGACGCCGGCGGGGGCGAGGAAACTGAGTAGGCCTGGGACTGAGATTACGAAGGTCGTCAGAAAATCACAAGCCCGGATACAGTCAAGTAAGAAGCGTCACCCGTGGTCACGGTCTGGCAGCACGCTCCCTTCAACGGGGGAGACTGGCTATCTAGCAAGTATCATCCGGGTAAACATCTTGTCACTGATGGGAGGTGAGCCCAATCACTCACCAAGTAGCTCCCGGACCCGAGGGAGCGCAGATCATTCCAACCTGGAGGTTCGGGAGCTGTGTAGTAACACCAGCAGCTGTAAGTACAGCCTGAGCGAGAGAGTTGGTTGACGGGGTGCGAAGGCCACACCAAAGGCCGACTCTGTCGGCTGGGCATGTTATCCTCGGAAGAAGATTAGCGGGCGAGGCTACCGCAAGTCAGAGCGGAGAGAACGGCGGGTGTGAAGAGAGCAAAGTTGAGTTTCATGACGAAGATGCTTGGAGACTGTCGCTCGTATTCGGTGCGATGAGGTTGAGAGTGGTTTTGTCGACCCTTTTATACATTTTCGTGAGGACAAAGAGTGCTAAAGTTTCTTGTTTTGGCTCAATATGG
>JANHQD010002465.1:0-21885 GCA_024721195.1 Marasmius sp. AFHP31
GGTGCTGTGATCTTCTACCTTTCAAAGGGGATATCCCTCAACCCTGCACCCCACAGATCAATGATCCCGCGACAGATACCCAAGGATTCATTGCTCGCGACGACAACCGACAGGAGATTGTGGTTTCCCTACGAGGAAGGTAGGAAGTTGTCGCGTATCTGCCCATGTGAGCTGACTCACACTTTCTTTGAACGGTAGCACCTCGCTCGAGGACTTTCTCGTCACGGACATCAACATCGTTCTCACTCCATTCGTTTCTCCTGGCGTCGCTGCCCCCGGTAAGTCGGCTGGATAACATACGCAACGGTAGGCTGACGGCCACGTACATAGATGGATCCTTGGCACACACGGGATTCTTGAACGCGTGAGTTCACCCGACCGCCTGGAAGATAGGGCATCACTCATTCGGACGTTTTCAATACTAATTTGAAGGTGGAACTCCATCGCGGAGCAGGTCATATCAACGGTTCGGTCCGAGTTGGCAGCCCATCCAGACTACAGTCTGGTAACATCCGGACATTCGCTGGGTGGCGCTTTATCTAGCCTTGCTGCGATCTCCTTACAGCAGAACTTCCCTCAGAGGTGAGTTTGGAATCACTGTTTAGCTAATAACAACTCACGGAGATGATGACGACCGTTTTTAGCACCACTCGGATGTTCACATATGGTGAGAATGCCCAAGGTTTTTATGTGGTAGTGCTCATTCGACCGCCTCTTGATAACAGGCCAGCCACGCACTTTGAACCCTCTGGCTGCAGAGTTTGTCAATGAAGTGTTTGGCTCAAGGGCATTCAGAGGTAAGCTCCGCCCAACTCTCCGTCTGCTTCTTTATTCAAAAGAAACGCCTCCAGCGGTCCACACCTCCGATGGGTGAGAATTATACACATCCCTCGTTCCTTCTAATACTCAGCCACAACCACCAGTGTTCCGACTATCCTCCCTCAGGCTGTAGGTTATCGGCACCACGGTAAGCCCCAGTTAGATTCGGAGAGATTACATCGCTGAACTCACACTATTCTATCCCGGGAAGGTATCGAATACTGGAACTTCGAAGACCCCGCGTCACCTGAAACAACTCGTCAATGCGACGCTAGCGGGGAAGATCCAACCTGTTCGGATTCCATTCCGACAACGGGAATCAATATCCCACATGTAACTGTGAGTTGTTCAGATTTTTATTCTGCCAGAAAGCGACGTGACCTCCCTCTCCCCTCCAGTATTTCAACATCCTAGCCTCTACGCCATTCTGTTCATGATTATGCTCTCAAAGACCTGAACGATGACTAGTTATTTCTATACCCTCCAATGAACTGATGAACTGCCGTTGGTCTTGATGGTGCGGTGTCTCCTTTTCTTACTCAATCTTGAGATAGATTGAGAAAGGAGTAATCAGGTTTTCAACCTTGAAAATTGGAGCTTTAGAGTTTTTAACGGCCAACGCCAAGTCACTGTGCAACACTGCCACGGGTCGCATGACAGCGGAGTGGCACACTATCGCCGAAAGAATGCCAGCATCACGGCATGAGTTCAAATTGAAAGCCAATAGAAGCCAATAAAACATTACGATCACTCATATTTCAACCACCCCCATGAGCGGCAGCCATCACAAAGCCATCAGATATCCAGGAGTTTTCAACCCAGAGCCACCAAAACTTAGAACGACTGACAGTCTGCCAGAGTCAGCTGGGTCATGTTTAAAGTATCACGGTAAGGCAGATTTTGACAGGTTCCGTAAATGCTGTTCTAACTTTCAACTCGAACACGGATTTTTGAATCTTCCGTCCTCGACTTGTGAACATTCTTCAGTATCTGTCAACTTCAGCCCACCCTGAAGGACGCGGAGCCAGGACGTTACGCCCTTCGAATTCGGTTTTCATCCGAAGAAGGAGGTGAATACGAGAAAACACGAAACGTGTTGCATGTTCTTGGACAGGTGTATCATGTCGGCAGTGGGAGAGTTTTCATAATACCCTTTTAGAGATGAGGTCACTTGAATCTATTTCCGAGCCAGGAGCAAAGATAAAAAGGCGTCGCGTTTCGGTGAGAATGCACGTCTTCTGACGCCCTCACGCGAGTCAACATGCCATCGACTTTCTCTCTTCGTAGGCTATGGGTTCTCGGCATCTCTCTCGCGGGCGTCCTGGCAATGCCAATGGGAGATATCACTCACGAGAGGCGCGCGGGCACCATAGACCAAGGTTTGTCATGGTACTGATCCTTCGTTCTGCATCTTGTCGCTCAATGATCTACTAGCAACTTTTAACGAGCTTGCATTCTATTTTCAATGTACGTTCCGTGTAATTCCACCACAGAACTATTGGGCCTCACTGTTGTACTTAGATGCTTCGTCCGCATATGAATCGAGTTGTGCAAGGCCAAACGGAAATACTTTGGTTGTGCAGGTACATCAACCCTCGACATTTGAAAGAGATGTAGCTCATATTTCTTCCCGAAGATCGATCGTTTCGTGACCAACACCCAAGCATATATCGCTCGCGATGACAGTCGGCGGGAGATTGTGGTCGCTTTACGAGGAAGGTCAGTAGCATACTATCCACCGTCGGTGTAGGCTCGCTCACAATCCCCCTGCGCGGTAGCACCAATATCCCGGACATCCTCACGGATGCCAGTCTCCTTCTCGTTCCGTTCGTCTCTCCTGGCGTCAAACAAGCCCCCTGTAAGTCGGTTGTGCTGCATGAGCTTTGTGATCTACAACAGCGGGCTGATATATCACGTAGTTGGATCATTGGCACACGCAGGATTTTTGACCGCGTAGGTTCTCGGAATCCGTGTGTGAAGTACCACCCGCTTAAACACTCTCAACTTCTAGGTGGAACTCCGTCGCGGATCAGATCATCTCAACCGTCCGAACCGAGCTGGCAGCCCACCCAGACTACAATTTAGTAACATCCGGGCATTCGCTGGGTGGGGCTTTATCTAGCCTTGCTGGGATCTCCTTACAGCAAAACTTCCCTGAAAAGTGAGTTCGTGTGCTCACTTACCATTCCACAGAAGTAATGACCTGTTTTTAGGGCTGGTACCATTCGGATGTTCACATACGGTGAAAACACCTTCTGTCACTTCCAAGGTCAAAAGCGCTAACTCGTGACAACAGGCCAGCCACGCACTTTCAACGGTGCCGCTGCAAAGTTTGTTAACGATAAATTCGGTTTTAGAGCATTCAGAGGTGGGCGCGCCCCAGCTTTAGTCTGTCATCGGTGATTAAAAATCGTTTTCAGCGGTCCACACCAACGATGGGTGGGAACCAGACATTTCGTTAAGTTTTTACGTCAAACTAACACAGAACTCTGTAACATCATCAGTGTCCCATCAATCATCCCTCCGTCGCTCACTGGCTTAGGCTATCGGCACCACGGTAGGTCCCGACGAACCTGGAGAGAGTGCATCGCTGAAATCTTGCTAATCCACCCCAAGGTGTCGAATACTGGAACTTCAAAGACCCTGCGTCACCTGAAACAACCCGACAATGTGACCCTAGTGGAGAGGATCCCACCTGCTCGAAAAAGATATTTCCATCGGGGGGTATTAACGCCGCCCACAGCACTGTGAGTTAACAGACTACTCTACCTCGAAGCACGCTTGACCGACTTTCACTCCCTTCAGTATTTCAACATCAGTACCTCTGCAGTGTTCTGCTCATGATATAGCCCAAGCCTGTCGCCAGGCGTAGCCTCGACGATTGCAAGTTGCTTCTCTCTTCTCGAGCATTTGGATTTGTACTTACTCGACGAGGTGGCGTATAGTAAACACTAAAAATGGCAGAACCTGTTATCATCGACCGCGAATGATATAAGGATAAGCCTAGCAATATGACGGTGGTGGCGGTTTTCGAGCTAATAATTGTCGTCCGTCGTCCGATGCAGATAACAATCCCTTTACTCCTTTGACGTCGATGGAGATGTGCCTGTGCACCAAGGGTCCTTGAAACTCAATGATCACTCAGAGGACTCCTGGTTGAACCATCCGTCTACTCCCATCAAAACATGGCGCCGCACACCGTGGCCACGAAGAATGGACGTTTCCCTGCGCGCCTAGACTAGCAGAGATAGTCGACGTTGAGGCTCGGATCTCAGATCTTGTCTCAGTCTGAGGTCGACGTTTCAAAGTCGTCTCAGAATTCTTCCCGGTAGTAGAACCGGGATTAGAAACGAGTGAACTTGACCAATCCTTAGTCGATTACACGAGGGATGCACTCTATGGTCACGGTAAACATATCGGTTTCTTCTTGGTTCTCAAGATCTCATAAGTCGGTCCAACTCACCGAGCTACAGCTAAAGCGCTACTTCTTGAATAAACCAACGAACATCTAAACCAATTCGTGTTCGTACAAAGGTCATCCTACCTACCCATTATTAGTCGACAGCATAACTACTCTACGTATTCCAACTAAATCCGTTCCGAAAGATACAATGCAAAAACGATAGCCAAGACGAAAAGAAGGACAAAGAAAAGGATGGACCATGCGAGCGCGGGTAGATTGGGAAACGTACGTGCGTGCGATAGTGCTAATATACAGATGAGTTTGATGAGGGGTTTTCAAAGCAACGAGGACTAGGAGCATAAGATGAGGAAATAAGAGATATACTAAGATGCGAGTGACTTTTTTGAAGCGATGAAGAAGTCGTGTATTGATGTCATAAGCCAGAGTTGACACTAGTCCGATGAGTATGTCGTTTTCGACGCAAATCGGCCTGTTTCAGGATGTTTTTGATCGAAGATTCTGAAACTGGTTTGGTGAGGACACTGTACAGGAAATGACAACAGTCAGCGAAACAAAGCATGGCCCAGTTTCAAATAAAACTTACACGTCCACCCCTGCCTTCAGATACTCTTCTTGATCTAGAACAAGGGATAAGCACGCCGGCAAAACCACTCGACTAAAAGTCCAAACTCACCTGGTAACAACGCATTACCGGTAAGACCAATAACGTAGTCCCTCCGACCCAACCTCCTCAAGATCTCCACCGTTCTCAACCCAGACAACGTAGGCATCTGGTTGTCCAAGAACACTACCGCAAACTTCGACAACGGATTCTGCGCGTTCACGGATCCATTCCCGGAATGAACGCTAGCAACCTCACCCGGATCCGGAGGTTCCTCATCCGTCGACATGCGCGGCCCCATATACCCATCGCCAAGTGCCTCGAACGTCACGGTCTTTGTGATGGAGGGTGTGAATTGACCCTCCAATATCGACTTCAATGCGACCTCCCCATTCTCAGCTGTACAGACATCACAACCGAGCCGTGATAGCATCCTCGCCATCATCATTCTTGTAACTTTATCATCATCAACGACAAGAACGGGGAGACCGCGGTCAAATTCGACTTGGGAGGGAATCACTGATGAACTCGTACGGTCGAAAGACCTATCAAAGGCGGCCATGGATGAATTGGGGAATGATCCCGGGCCAGCCAGAGTAGAGGACGTGGAGGGCAAATAGTCAGTACGAGGCGTCGAACGGCTGGGTAGCGAAATGAAATTCGGCCGTCCATTAACACCGGTTATTTGGGAAGTTAGCGGTGGGGAGGGAGGAGGGGTAGTAGAAGGTATGGGCGAGTCGGAAGATTGTCGTTGTATCATCTCATAGTCGTTATTCCGTGTAAGGGAGTTCCTCGAATTTTCCAAGTCTGGTGTTTGAGGAACGGGTGATTCAGAGAAGGACAGCAAATCGATGAGCCTGGAAGATCCAGCTGATTTTTCCGTGGCAGGCGTCGGCAGAGGGCTGGCTGAGGGAGACCCTGGACCTTTCAACAATGATGAGAAACCTGACGATAGCGACTCTTGACGATGAACGACGAGCTCGATGTTGCCGCCTGCGTGCCAGAAGTTGATGAAACACCGTAACTATCAAACATGACGATGAAGACGTACCTTGTTCCATCAGCATACTATGAGTCAACGCACTCGGCTTCGGCATTGACGATATTTCCGAAGCACTCAGAGCAGCAGCATCAACCGCCAACGGCAACGTATTGTGGTGACTCAACGCTGCCGGAGACTCGTTCGACCTCGCCGCCGACCGAATTTTCGCCAAATCTTCGCCAACCGACCCATCATCCGAGTCAACATTGGACCCCGAGGGAATCAACGCCTGCCTCCCAACACCCAACGGAAGCTCCACCCAAAACGTCGAACCTTTCCCAACTTCCGAACTAACACCGAGACGTCCACCACTAAGCTTCACAATATTTTTGACCAACGCCAATCCAAGACCGGTACCTTTGCCACCTTGCTGTCTTCCTTTCTCGGTTTGGTTGAACGCCGCTGCGTGCCAGAAATTCCTAGTTAGTCGCACAGCCAATGTCCAAATGAAGCATCAATAAACCCACAGAACAGCTTTCCCCGCGTCAGCTCCGACTGCTCAATCCCACATCCCGTGTCAGATACCTCAATCCTGATGAGGATAGTAGGCGGTGGCGTCCCATCGTTTCCATCCTTTGAATGGTTGATATTATGCTGAACGAGTTTCGACGTCGATAACTGCGCCGCCATTGTATCCTGGCGGTCATCGTGGTTCGGTATGCCGTCAGGTCCGATAGAAGGTAATATAAGCCGTGTCGTTATTGAAACCGTCCCTCCCTCAGGTGTGAATTTACACGCATTGCTGTTGAAGGTGCGGTGAGAAAATTAGTCCAGAAGTAGCGTATGACCACGGGGTGATAACCATCCCACTTACCTGGCTAAGTTCGTGATGATCTGTCTGAACCTCGCCTCGTCGCCTATAACCACACCATCAACGTCAGGATGCTCCTTCAAGTGCCTCTGAATCGCATCCTCCTGCTCATCCATCGCTTGGTAAGCCGCCCGCCGCGCGACCTGAGCGTGAGTTTTTCCCATCAATTGATTTGTTTGAATGTCAAAGCATATCTCGGCGAATACGTACCAAGTCTATGTTCGGATCCAATGTTGTGATAAGGTTCAACTTCTTCGCCTCACTAGTCAGCCGGAGCGGGATGAACATCGATCTCATGGCCTGATGGAACACGTATGGCTAAAAGAGTGGAATAGCGGTCTGTCAGCCTCCGAGAAAATCGAGGGCAGGTTGAAACATACCCTATTGACCAGTTCAAATTGACCACTGTCTATCTTGTTACTGTGTGCATGTTAGTGTCAGTCACCGATCGAAGGCTAGAAGGTGAAGGGAGCGGGTAACTGACAAGTCCAGCACGTCATTTAGCACTAACATCGCGGTCCCAATATACAGTCAGCTCGAGTCCAGTGTGGTTGGAAGCACTTCGGCACTCACCCTGTGACATCATCCTCAAACTTCCCATGAGTGCGTCGAACTCAATGTCCACGTCTTTTGACACGGTCCCCGAAGCCTCCATGTTCTGGACGGCGAGCACTAAAGCGTACAGACACCGGTCAGATAAGGACGGAGAACCAGATATAGTGACTGACAGGCAGCATTCAGCGGCACCCGGACTTCATGGAAAACGTATCTATGATGAGACGTGTAAGTAAACCATATTCGGACAAGATTGGGCCAAGGCTCACGAAGTCAGACGGTACTTGGACTCTGCTGTCTTGCGCTCGTTGATCTGCGCCCGCTGAGTGGCTTTGAACTGAACCTTGACCTGCAGCCGGAGGGAGAACATCCGTCGCTCGCTCTGAAGATCCATGGTGTCAGCTGTTTTTCCATGAAAAGTGGCCAACCAAAAGTACCTTTTCGATGATGTTGTGAACGTAGAGAAGGACTAGAGGGAGTAGTTTAGCGGCGAGTATAGTCACGAGCCGAGCAATCGATCTTACTTGCATGAAACACCAGAAAGTTGGTCATAGCTGGAAATACGAAGATCGATCTGTGGGTGGACCAGCGGATGGGTTTAATGACAGCTTACATCGGATCCACGTATGACGATCGGGTATCATCAAGGCAGAAGACCTGGAGGTCGATAATGTGTCAAGAGTACGTTAAAAACAAGGCGAGCAGGCGACTCACATCACGAAAAAGGTGATCACGCCCAAGAAAGTAGCGAACCGGTTCATTTTGAGTGCGAACAGGCCGACGGTCGGATATGCGGTGGTGTAGTAGAACAGTCCAATGAAGTCCCGGTTTGTTGGACATTCTGGGAATATACGGTGGGCTTGATTATACGTGCCGCAGGTATACCTAGCGGAGGAGGTTATTGTACGCCTATCGCCGCGATTGGGAGAGCCTACATCACAATCACAATCTGGAAAGCCCTGTAAAGGATGTTAAGAACGGAGTTGGTAGTGGGTGATGGGAACATGCCACGTACCACAACCACACAGCGGCGCTCACGAAGATCTGATAAAACCATGACCCTTTCCTCGGAAGATCGTACATGACCATCAACCTAAATATGAATGTCACCAAGACGCGTATTGCACGAAGCAGGAAGACTGACGGTATTGGAAAACACAACGCAGGTCCGACCTTCAGCAACGTAAGATGGTTAAGACTTAGCTTCACTGAGAAAGAGCACTCACTCCGTAGTAGGCGATTTGGTCTATCGGCGTTAACGGCCTGGGAACAAACCATAAACCCAATCCCCAGCTCACTGCAAACCATACTGAAGCAACGAGCGCGAGCATCTTCTTGGATTGCCAGTCCTCCTGTATCAAAATCAGATTAGGGCGTTGAAGGTGAGCCAATATCAACGCACGTTGCGGAAATGTTCCTCCGAAGAACCCTCAAAAGGCCTTGAAAAGAAAAACTCAACCACGGTCGGCCACATGCGATAGCGTAGCTTCACGAGCAGACTTGAGCGGCCCCAAAAGCCATGACCAGTATGACCAGTCACAGCGCTCTCCTTGTCGTGAGCAGGGTATGACAATGTTGGAGGTGTCGCCCCTGATTTTATTTCTACTGGGTCTGGGTCAGAACTCGCAGCAGTACTCTTTCCTATCCGTCCGCTCGTGGCCCATGACTGCTCTACAACGACCTTTTCTGTTCTCCCTGCGTCACTGTGATCCTTCCACTCATCCTCCAGATCCTCTCGGCTCGGGTGTTCTGCTTCTTCGGGGGCGGTGTTTGATGCTGATAGAGGTACCGGGGCATGGATCCGTCTCGAAAAATTGAACCACATCGACTTGACCCTGCTTGGAAAGGATCGCGAGCGATGACTTGAGGTCTGAGATACTGCTGGAGGCGGCAAAGACGAAGGCATGAGGGTAGTTCTGCGTGTGTCGACGTTGCTGGAATATTTGAAATCCTGGTTTAATTCGTTCCATTTGAGAGTAGAAGAATCAGACGAGGATCCTACCAACAGAGGACGCATTTGAAGACCCTAGAGGGTCGTCTCTGGTCGACAGCTGGCCGTAGCTGGGAGTGACGGTGAAGCAGTGAGAAAGAAGGAACCAAGAAAGAACAGTTCCCGACGTCACGCAAAAAGTCACTGAGAAATCCGCGGCTCGTCATTGCCGAAAGGGGTGCCTGACTTTGTGCTACGTAACCACAAGCTTTCTCACGTGCACAAAAAAATGTAAAATAATTATTTAACCTCAAATGGCATGAAACCGTCCAAAATACGCACTTTGGAATATTTAAGAGTGTTTCTGTGTAGCAGCATCAAGCTGAAAGACAGGAGGCAAAGAGCCACTAGAGGGCGTTCCTTGAGACGATCTGATACGATACATGACAGGGAGGCAGATCCCTAGCAGTGACATCAGAGAGGAACAGCCAAGCGGCGTCACATCTGTGTGGAAACTGAGTCTGGACTCTGCGTACATGTTGTAACGTCTATGTTGTTATGCAGCATAAGCGGCCGACTCACGATTAGATCCCAATGGGAGAGGCTGGGGTACAACAGGGCACACCCGACTCGCCTCCGACAAAAATACAATCTCGGAGTCTTCACTCCCGACTTGAGTGCCTGACACCGGATGAACACTGCAGGGGAGTCAGGAAGAGATCGGACGATTGCTGGAGGCAAATCGGCGGATGTTCCTATAAACGCGAGCATTGCGATCAATCCGAGGTTTCCAAACAGAGGTCCTAAAGGCTAGAGCATTTGCTTGGTCTCGGGAACCCCATATTATCCTCGAAGCGTGTCCGTTGAGGGTGCACATGGGACGGTGACCTATACTACTTACGCGGGGCGCTCCACTAGCTTGACACCGTCAAGCAGCAATGAGTCATGGTGCATGAACGGTAGACGGCGGTAGATGATCAAATAATGCCGCTACAATGTCGGTCAACATTGAGCTTGATTTTAGAGGGGGCTTCAAATGGTCACCTCGAGTACGGGGAAGTACGATACCAGTCTCCATCTTTGTTCAAATTCAGGAGGAAAAGCGGCAGTACGGGCGACCCCTTTGAGATGATATTTGTGGAGGAATAATTCCTAGAGTTCCTGAATCGCTCGATCATCTGGCCGACTCTAGAGAAGGCTGAAGGTTGAAGCCTCTGAAAGGGGAGTCCTCAGGTACCCAGCGTGTACTTTGCGTTAGACGCCCGTATTAGCGCCCTGTGGCGGTGCGAGCTAGAAGAACACAGTGGAATTTTGGTCACTGGTCGCTGAAAAGGCGCAAGTTGCTGATTTCAAAGATAGAGCAAAGTGCCGATGTTCCAGAGCTTCGTGATGTATCTGATGTTCTGGTGGCTTTCATTGACGTGCTCCAGGGACTTCTTCGAGATCAGATGGCCCTCAGATACTGGTGATTGGAATCGTTGAGGAGAGGCATAGATGGGCATGAGATGGTACGTTGAGTTCGAATAATTCTAGACGTTCCGAAGTCGATCCGGACTGGTGAAACCTGGGTGAAAATCATGGACTCAAGTCGGTGACCTGCAGCAATGCCGATGTCAGATTGAACGTCCTCAACCGTGAACAGGGCCATGTAACGCACCTTGATAGAGCTTGAAAGCGCTCTCGGGCCAGTTTCCAATGAGGAGCTTCGATTTAATGGTGTGAAAGAACACCAGTACCGTTCGTGTGCACGGTTTGCAACCCCTGCGAGAGTTGAGGCAGAAAGGGTTCGGTTTCAATGTGTTGTATAACGACTAAGAAAAAGACTGAAGAGTCGAATTTCCGCAGGCACGAGTAGAAGAAATCTTGACCATAATGGTAGTTGAAATCGAGGAACAGTTTATGGTAGTAGCTTGGACCGCTGTGACATTGAATGGCAAGGAAAGCCCTTGAATGGCACATTATGGCAGGCCAAGTTCAGACTCCGACCGCGCCTCACATAACTTGCTCTCAACCCCCATTTCGACTCGAATAATTCTCATTTTTCTCTCTCTAATATTCATTTTCGCTCTTCATACGCTTCTATAGCTCTCCTTCTCTATTTAACTTCCTTCCTATAATTTTTTCCTTGCTGTCCTGTATATTTCCATTTCCAGAAGCTGTGGCAAAGCATGGGGCAAAGCATGGGTACCACTGTGACTACCGACGCCTCGACCTCTTCTTCCTCCTCCCAAGAGGAAGAAAAATATCCTGTCTTTCTCAGGAGCGGCCAACAGGTCCGAGTAAATGGTAAAGAATCTCCTTTATATATCCCGGAATTTATTTCTAATATCTTTTCCTCTCTTTCAAAGATCACGTCTACTGTTCTCCCACCTGGACCGTGCGAGACGGGACCCCGTATTCCGTGGCTCGCATCATGGAATTCCTGAGGCCCGAGGGCAAAAAAGGTGTCGAAGGGGAATCTTTCCATTACACACGAGTTCGCTTGGCTTGGTACTACCGTCCGAGCGACGTTAGTGACCGCCCTGTAAACGACTCCCGCCTATTATTGGCTGCCATATATTCGGAAGTGTGCGACATCAATCAGATTCGCGCCAAATGCCACGTTGCGCACCGTGACAAAATTTCTGACCTTGCAGGGTGGAAAAAGCGGCCGGATCGGTTCTACTTCAATCGCCTGTTCGATCCGTATATCAAGAAGGAGTTTGATGTTATACCATCGACGGATGTGAGGAATGGTGAGTCCTTTGAAGTTTTGGCTTGAGTCATTTGAATAACGTAAGCGCGTTCTTGGGGTCAACAGTTCCAGACGAGGTTCGAAACACGCTTATCAGCCGCTACGAATATGTCGTAGCGGAGAAGGAGTTTATTCCGGACCTTACGGATGGAATTCGTTTGTGCGTTTCCTGCACATTATGGTGTCCAAGGTATGTGTTTTGGTACTTTACTTAATTGTTATCTTATAATCCTACTTTAGCCCGGAATCGGTACAGTGCGACCGATGCAAGAACTACTTCCACATGGGATGTGTTCAGCCACCACTACTTGCTAAACCCTCGAGAGGTTACGGCTGGACGTGCGGTCCATGTTCTAAGAGGCACGAGGAGGAGGTAGATGGTCGGGGTGTCCGTCATGGAACTCCTGGCGCTAGACCAGGAAACAAATCGAACGCACCAGCTGTTCGTGGTAGGGGGCGCCCAAGGAAAGATCGAACTCAAGCTGAGAAGGAGGAGAACATGACGGTTAAGCATTTCAAGATGTGGCCTTTCAGGTATTTCGGGTGAGTGGTTGATTCCTTTGGTTTCCTCTTGCGTTTTCCTTTCGATGTACGTGACTAACATTCGATACGACGTAGAATGTATACCGTGGCGGAGGATACTTTAGGTGGGCAATTTTCATGTTCTTTGATAGGAGTTGATTTTAAGCTGGACGATCTCAGATCCCGAGGATCTCATCTTCTGTAGGGCTGCGACCCGCGTTGGACCCAAGTACCAGCCTTTATACCCAGAGTTCGGCAGCCAGCACATCGGCCCGGATGAGGAACGGGGAGAAGACAAGACCGTGGAGGTTTTGAGTGCATTGCACGACTTCACAAGTGCAGAGTGTAAGCCATATCACATCTTCTTGCACGAATTAATTCATTGACAACGATGCTTTAGTTGACGAAGGTACGTTTTCCGCAGTGCTAAAACAGCTTCGGACTTCGGCTTACGGGACCGTCAGTCGCGAAATGCTTGGCGAGCATTGTAAACGAGCGGGTGGGCAAAGGAAGGCCAGATCCCAGTGGAGTTGACTTCTTAACTGAAGCCATCCGGCAATTGACCGATGCATCTATCAACGGACGCCCTTTGACTTCCGTTACCATAAGGACCATTGAGGCTCCACGTCATGAAAAGGTATTTTACAGAACGAATCCATCTTGTATGCTGCGGTATCTGATCGACCCGGCTATAGTGGAAAACACACCCGACGAAACATTACACGGACCACGACTGGACCGAAAACGAGAAGGAGACTTTCGAAGAGTCTATCAATGCTTACGGTGCCGAGTTACGCTCTGTCCGCGATGACCTGGTGGTCAAGTCAATGCCCGAAGTCGTACGGTATTACGGTCATTGGAAGAGGTACGACAACTGTTGCCCTCTTTACCCTACGCAGCGATAGTAACCGCATCATCTATCCAGTCAAAAGCTTGGCGAACAGAACAAAAAGCTTCGTGAGGACGGCCCACCCCCTGAACCCACCTTTGCTCGTTACACGTCACTCGAATCAATCACCGAGGGTCAGACAGTTGGTCCGTCAGAGGATGCTGATGACGCTTCTGTCGTGGCGGCCCCTTCCAAGCCTCCCAGTTGCGGCGCTTGCAGGACGAAAGAGTCGAAGAAGTGGTGGAAAGCACCCAAAGGACTTCAATCGAGCTTCCTTTGCGACAACTGTGGTTTGAACTGGCGCAAGTACGCTGATCTCAATGTCAGACCAGTGAGGGAAGAGTCTCTCCCTGCGCAAAAGGCAAAGACGTTAGAGAAGAGAGAGGGATCGCCGTTGAGTGCCCCATCCACTAAACGAGTCAAGGTCGGTCTAATCAGTGATAACCACCGCATATCCTTATCCCGATCATTGCGGCGTAGACCTCTAGTTCTGGTTCCGTGCAATCTACACCCCCTCCACCATCGAACGTACCGCAAATACGTTGCAGTGCATGCATGAAGAATGGTCCTGTCGGACGAGTACTCAAGTGCAGCAAATGCGGTTTCCAGTGCCATGCCGGTGGGTCCCCTTCTGAACTTTCAAGTCGACCTCAACCTCACAATTTCATATCTACCTAGCATCATGTGGGACGACAGTGGACCCGTCGGAGGTCGACCGATGGGAGTGCGAATTGTGTCGGAACGACGAAGCGTTGGAGGCTTCAGTGGTAAGCATCAGCTTTCCCCGTGAAGGTACAAAACTCTGACCCACATATGAAGTATCATGACTGTCTTCTTTGCCCTCGAGAAAGACCTATCGACGGGAAGGACCTTGGGCCATCACCCGATACTTTCCTCAGGGCGTGTAAACCGACTGAGGGACAAGGTTGGGTACACGTTTTGTGTTCTGTGTTCATGCCTGGTTTAGAATTCACGGATTCCGGTCACCTGAAGGCAGTAGAAGGCCTGAGTACCCTTTCTCTTTCTCTTCCCCGCTGGACGTCGGTAAGTACTGCCGGATATTCTCTTGTTCATCCCGGCTTGAATGTTGCTGTCGTCTGCAGAGATGCTCGATTTGTCGCGAAAAGGAAGGCGCTGTCATCAGATGTTGGCATTGTAGCAAGGATTTCCATGTCTCCTGTGCTTGGAGTGCGGGCTACAAATTCGGATTCGAGATCCAACCAGTCAGTCAAACCATTCCGGTTTCTCCACGTCGTGGATTTTTAGCAATTATTATAGGTCAAAAGCAGTCGCAGGGAAACTACAACCACTGCTACTTTCCAAGGTGAATCAGGCCTAATGGCTGCGGTGGTCATCTGCAAGGACCACGACTTTGGCAAACGTCGCATATACGACATCTGCGAAACAGACGAAGGAGGCGAGGTACGTCCTCTCTTGCAAATCTTCTCGGACGCGAACCTTACCTTGTTGCTAGTCCGCACTCCAAGTCTACTGCCGAGCCTACAAACAAGCGCCTATTGCTGAAACCTACGGGCTTCTTCGCAAAGCACGACGACTCGATCAAATTCTCAGCGAGAAGCCCGAGACACCGCTCCACGACCCGACATTAGACAACATATCATGTTCTCAGTGTCAGACCCAGTTTACCCCCGCCTTTTACCCAACTGATACCGGCGCATGGCTCTGTCATGCTTGCAACTTCAAGTCTCTTCCACCTCCCCCTGCAGCCACAGCTGACATCGATATGGGTGCGCTCGCTGCCACCACTCCGATTTCATCGCCTTCACCAGAACCCATGGACGGCATCCTGCCCACACCCAACGGTGTTAATACCGTCCCTCCAGCACACTAGAACTGCACCCGAACGTCTTTCTCCTCCGATCACGATCTCCGTTCCGCTACGAATATGATCTAGAGATTGTCCGAACAGCGAAAAAATGGTTGCGGTTGTGCAAGAATTCCTAGAATACAATGACAGCATACATATCAAAGCAAAGAGATGGGCAGTATAGGGGGGAAAGTCATAAATAATGAATAGTAAAATGTAGCTCCAGATTAGTTATTTCATGCTTTCGTTCGCTTGTAAAATAGGACGTATGCTTTCTGGCTCTGTTGATGGGATTCGTGTTAATAAATCGGGTTTTCGCTGGGAATGCCGGGAGAAACACGTACGACTACTTGCTTGGTATCCACGGGTTTGATCACACTGTCATCGCAATACATCCATCCTCCTCTCGAGCCAACGAAAGCAGTATCTGTATTAAGTAGGGTGTTAGAACAGCACTGTAAGGCAGCGAGTGAGGAAGACGTACAATGGCCGCTGCTGAGGTTTCCGACATGATTTGTAACGCCATACAAATCATACTTGTAAGGGGGAAGCTGAGTACGCGGGTCATCAGGCGAATACTGCATCTGCCCGCGATCTACCCCCACCGGTAAGGGAGGAGGCATGTAGGTGGTGAGGTCTAACGATTTCACCGGGAAGTCCACGAAGGTGTCTATCTTATCCGAAAACCGGCCGTTCGCCTCGAAACGTTTGATGTGAATGACGAGAATGGGAGGTAGGCGCGCGAGCGAAAGCTGTTTAGACGCGCTCTGTTTCGTTTTGCAACGAGGGCAGTCCCTGGAGAATTGGATCAGCGAAAAAAGGTATGTGGCCTCGTTCCTTTCATGATACATACCAAGCGTCGCCTTTCTCCATCAACTCCGTATTGAAGAAAGCATCCAGACATCGTTGCAATGGAACCTTGCCGCTCCTCCCATGTGGTATCGGAACCGAAAGGATTGAGAACGTGTTATACGTAGTCGAAGTCTATCAGAAGTCAGAGGTGAGCAAGATTTAAGAAGATTACGACGAGACCCTGAGCACCTTTAGACACGTCAAACACTTCATTTGATTCCTAAATTGACCCTGGAAGTAATCCACGATGATGCTATCGTTCCTCTCCTTCCATGCCCTCCACTCTTGTTCGCTCGCAATCTGCGGAGGTAGCCGTTCAAGTTCTTCCTCCTGCTCTGGTGTCCGATTCCACTGAGGCCGGTGTATTATCCTGTTCAAATCTTCATGTATTCCGTCCAATAAGAACGAGAGGAACTCCTGCGAATCATGCTGATCGGAACCAATGTATTGAGAGTTGAGCGTGCAGATAGTTTTCTTCAATGCGTGTCAGTCAATACCAGCACCGAAATTCAGGAGAGCCATGGACATACCCTGAAGTCGGTCGGTGTCAGATAGGGGAGTTCGTTACCCCACATGGCATGCACCAATTGCGCAAACGAAGATGTCAGCCGACCCTTACTTCCCAAAGGATTGACGTGGTTAACAGCAGTCTTCCATCTACCCTCTGAACGAAAAGAAGAGCGGGAGGTTAGCTGGAGCACGAGAGAGACGGAGCTGATAACCTCACCAGTAAAGAACCTCGCAAACGGCGGAGAAGCACTCAGACACTGAATAGGAGCATTCATGTAGCAAGTGTTCCCCATATTCTTCAAACCCGACATTCCAATAGGCACATCTGGCCAGTACCTTACGGGCCAATCGGAATCTATCCTTGGTGGTGTTGGCGCCACCAGCTTCTTTCCGGGAGACGTGGGCCGTGGGGAAGAGTAGCCTTGGCTTATCCGCGAACGATTTTCCTGTCGGTCGAGGACAGGCGACGCGACGGCTGGTGGTGGTCGAATGGTGTGTTGGGACGGCAGTTCTGGATACTCTATGGGTGCTCTATGTAAGCCGGAGACAGCCTCCTGCGACTGGTCGATGTAGTCGCTTCGTCGTCTAGAGAGGGGTGGGTTCACAGATGCCTGGGGTGGAGAGGTGATGTCGTATTGAGTTGGAGTGAAAGAGGAGACAGAGGATGACGCGGAGTGTCCAGCAGTCGGCCGGTGGGCAAAGGATGGGTATGTAATGGAGGTGCCGTTCATCATAGGTGAGCTGGGTTGAGATGTTACCTAAAAGACGTGTTAGACTGTCTTTGGACCGCTTATACGACATACGAGAGCTACGAGGGACTCACATTTTCATTGATTGTCTGTTGAGATAAAGACATTGTCGAAGACATCGGGGCTCTCGATAATGCCGGGCGTCGCGATAGAGAACTATCGGACGGTGAAAATCGACTGGGGACACCGGGAATTCCAGAGTCAGCGGGCGTTCTAGGAGTGACGGTGATTGGTGGGATATCGAAGAGGGAAGAGGTAACAAGACGCACCTGGAATGCATGGGCCGCTGATCGAGAGAGTAGTTGCTCCTATGGTCAGCTCTTCCTGACCCTGGACCGGACGGACTTGATTCTGCTCTACTTCGTCCAGACCCCGACATTGTTGTACCAGAACTATTGGCGACAGAGGGTTGCCAAAACTCGAAAGGCTGGCCAGATGGCGGTCCTGACGTATTGCCATTCGATATCGACATACCGCGCGACCTTGAGGAAGCCAGAGGACCACCATTTGCGAACGGGTTCTTCGAGGGACTGCGGGAGATAGACGGCGATATTATCGAAGGCGACGATGGCGGAATGGGTATCTGTTGTGCTGTACTGACATTGACGCCAGAACTTGTGCTGGCGCTTGCGCTTGCGCTTGCACTCGCCGAACCAGAGGACAGGAACGATATCCTAAGCTCTGAACTTCCCTCAACTTCCTGCTCTCCCATATCTGCCTTCCATGCCTCCAATCCCCCTTCCAACACCATAGGTGGCCGCTTGAGGAACTTTTTGAACGCATTCGTGTAGATTGCGGAAACGAGCACGTTCAACAAGGAGTGCTGATCTCCAACATCCGCCGAATCCTGATCATAGACAACCACCAAGTCCCACATCTCACGATTCTTGAATGTCGCCGCTTCCGAGCTCGACATTGCGTATTCCAGCGTATCACCAGTAACGCCTTCTTTTAACAAAGAAGGTTCCACACAAACGACCGCTGCGGCACCACTCGCTCTGATGTGGCCCTTGTCAAATTCCGCCCGTTCCCTGACATCTAATAGAAGGACTTTGTGGTCTTTCATGTACTCCTTGAGCTCCTTGGACGTTGCCGTGTTCTTCTTTGGGATATCGGATTTGGCCGACAAAATTCCGTTCGAGTAAGAAGGACTTGAGGAGATAGGGTGATGGTGCCCATTACCAATTGCGGCAGCAGTCGATGCGGACGTGGAAGTGGACAAGTTAGAAGGTTTAATCGGAATGGTAGGTTTGGGTTGCACGGCGGAGGGAGAGGCAGGTCTACTGGTGAAGTTATTGGTGGTGGGCGTTATCGGAGTGCTTGATGGTCTCTCCATTGGGACTATAAAGTTGCGTAACGCCGCATGAGGTGTTGGAGATACAGGTGACGATTCGCCTCCGAGTTTGGAAGACTTTGAAGAGGCTGAATGGTTCGATCCTGTGCTTCGTCCCGTTGGCACCGAAGGCAGCGCAAAATTGGCGTTTTCTTCTATCTCGTCAATGGAAGGGAATTGTGTGTTGAATTCAGATATGGTACTAGATATCTTGGGTGATGATGAAGGAGATGAAGTAGGAGATGGAGGACCAAATGTTGAGGGCGAAACGAAAGAGTGAGGTGGACCTGAAGAGGTCGATGCCGACGGACCATGCAATGCGGATGTAAGGGATGATATTGACGGTGCAGACATCAATGGAGATGGTGTCAAGGGAACAGATGATTGTGATGGTTTGGAGGAAATAACTGGTGACGGCGGTATCGGTACAGATGGTGTTTGTGGACTGGGAGGGTTATGGAGCCCTTGAGTGGACAGCCGCTTGCTGGTTGATATCGAGAGACCACTATTCCGCAGCGATTCCATTCGTTCTGCGATACTCGGCAGTCCACCTCCACCTGAGCTGCTACCGGAACCGTTGTTCTGCTCGACACCATTGACCCTGTGATGATAAATATGAGCATGAATGATTAGCTCTAGGGCTGTGAAACGCACGGCTTGTTCTCTCTTTCTTCCTTCTCAATTGCCCTCAGTTTCTCCTCGACAGCGGAAGTGCGTTTCTTGAGCTCGTCCCCGTATCCCTATGGGACAATTTAGTGGTAACAAGAAAAGCTCGAATAGGCCACGTACTGCCATGAATTCCACTATTATCTTCTGCACATCCTTCTGTTTCCTCGAATCCGACTGCTCGAGTATGTGATTGACGAGAGATGCAGCTTTCGTATAAGCACTCAGTGCATCTTTCAAGTCCCCACTCCGGTCGCAGTCCCTGCCCAACTGAAATTGTGTCTTGACTTGGTTGAGCAAAGCAACCGCAGAAGCCCCCTTTGAGCTCGTTCGAACAAGTTCTTTCGCATTTTCCTTTATTTCACGGACTGTATCTCGGTCCTCTCGATGTTTCGATGGGCCGCCGTTCGGCAACGCTACACGAAGAAACAGATAAAAAAATAGGTCTTTTCTTCCACAAAATTTGTCCACTCACAAGGTAGAGAAAAGTTGGGTGCATTTGGAGAGGCTGGTAGGATGCCTGGCATCAATACGAAATTTTGAAAAGGAGGAGATTCAGCAGGAGCTCATAGAAGGTGGTCGGAGGCGACAATAAAGCAGTTATGTAACGCCTCTTGTCTTTGTACCAACTTGTTTGCGCGCTTTGCTCACTGTTCAGGACGACGTCAAAGGGCCAAATTTCGGAACGAAAGTCGATGCGCAGGGATGGATGTCGAGGATAGAGGTTGTATCTCAGTCTGTCACTCTCCACTTGGCTCCGCCCGCAGTAAGCTCACGAGCGGTGACGAGAATTACAAGCTGATTACAAGTCGATTTAGGCCATTTCTGGTCCCACGGCGCTTCAAGGTTACCTGACAGATCTGAAGCTGGCCTCATGTTATCAGAATAAAGATGGAAAGGTCGGGATCAAGCTTCAAACCCGACTGTAGGGTGCATAAGATTATCGGTGATAGGCGCGGTGTGCTTTGAGAATCATTAGAGATTCATGAGAATCGATTAGGTGCGCAGTCTCGAAAAGTCTATGTGCCATTATCATTGATGAAAGGGGGCTACTCTCCGTGTATCCAGGTTTCAACGGGTGTCGCAGAGTATATATCACGCTACGTGTTCTTCGGTATCAGCTAGAACTTCGCAAACAAATGGCAGCAATCCTAATCTGTACGCATTTCTAATTGCGAGTGTGGGAGGACTTGCAGGGACTCGTGAGAGGTTCAGAGCTTCGAAATATATGGAATGGCCGTTGACCCACATTAGCTTTGCCCGTCATGCCGAACGACGAGAATCCCGACTTGCACGGTTCATATGCTTGGAGCAATGCTCTCAGAGGACTTTATTATGGTCCTGGGTGTATGGAAAGCGCTTTACCAAAGCTCATCAAGAACACAGGAGCATCAGGACCTGGGCGACTCCCCTAAGGGTCCGGCCCGATTTTGCATTTTTGAGGGCCCCAAAATCTCAATTTCTCCGTCCTGATTTTGCATTTTTTAGGCCATTTTGGGAGAATTTTCGGCCCAAAATTACATTTTTGAGGACCAAATTGGGCCTTAAGACCGCTATACCAGGCTATACCATCTATGCCTAGGCTCGGCAGGCCGCCATATCTAATCGCTTTATTTTTTGCTCGGACAAGGTTCCATCATCTCACTCGTCGCCTTTTGGATTGGAGCACTCTTTTTGAGTAAACCACCTCAGTGGTCGCGTGGGAGCAGCTGAAAGCCCCCTGTTCTCAATATCAAGATCCCTGGAGGGAATTGGAGCTCCCAGAAAGCTCAGGACGAGTAGAAGAAAGCTACATACGACTCTAGATATATAAAATGCCCTCAGAAAACCGTAGTTATATGAGTTCAGTTGAGGTCGGATCCTGTGACAAACGTGACTATATGTGACGACCCCCGGCCCATATTGCATATCCTCCTTCCAAATAAGGCAAGTCAAATTGCATTTTTTAGGCCAGTTTTGGGCCTCCAAGGGGCCGGACCTATAGGGGAGTCGCCCAGGTCCTGGAGCATCGAGGGCCTTGATTGTCACAGGGAAAAGTTTGAAGGACAAGGTGCGCTAACAGTTACTTTCCGTCTATTCATCCCTCATCCATCAAACAGACAGACGTGGTCGGGAGGGTCGAAGCCGTCTTGAGGTCATTGGATGCCTTTGGTGGAATTTTTCATGAGATTGAGCAACATTCACCCATTGCCGGAATCCAGAGGGGGCTACAACGTTTTAGGGAGAATGGTTGCGATCTGATCGTGGCTGTCGGCGGAGGCTCACCTATCGATGCGTCTAAGGCCATCTTGTATTTCAACCACAAGGAGCATGGGGTTGCGATACTGCCACAAATCGCGATACCCACGACTCTGAGCGCTGCTGAGTATACAGTATGGTCTTCGGTTTTTCACGTTCGGTCTCGTCTTACACGTGATCTTCGACCAGTACGTTGCAGGATATACCAATGCCGAAGGGCAAAAAGTCTCTGCGATAGACCCTGGCCTGGTCCCAGCAGGGATTATCTTGGATGCCGAATTGACCCTCCCAACACCCGAGAGACTTTGGTGAGCGTTCGCATTTTCTGAGACTCAATCCCATGCTGAGATAGTACGTACACACGAAGGTTATCCACAGGAAT